>JARJHC010000107.1:9842207-9916319 GCA_031304145.1 Cardiospermum halicacabum | reverse complement strand
ACTAGATATTATGGACTCGACTAATCAATGGTAGAAATCCTAGAACTTTCATTTGAAAAAGATTTTTCTCCAAAACTCATCTTCAACACCAATTTATGATGAGACCGTAAAGATAAGATTGATTAGAAAATGAATTGAAGAGATGATGTAATTATCAATCTTAATAAAAATACTGCTATGATACCATTTCAACATAAAAGAGAGAATAAAATGATAAAAAAGTTGTGTCTTTTCAATTGCTCACTCTTGCTTTGTATAAAGATAGTAAAATAATATATACAAATTATTATAATAGTGTTACAACATCGTTCGTTATACCATGAAAGTGTATCTCAATACAAATCTATAAATATGAATATGGACGATATGTAAATTAAAATTCGATAAAAACAATTATAGATAAAAGAACTCACAGTATTACAACGGTAACTGTTGCGATAAATAGAAAGCATCATATGTGTCTATAAATTAAATGAATAAGATAGAAGCATATTGGAGCATAACACAATCAAGAAAGTGTTAGGATTTGACAAAAATTAGTATTCCATGTACTAGTCTCTATTTGAAAGTTGAGAAAGATTTGAAGACTCTTTTGGAAGTGAAAGATTTGAAAACTCTTTTGGAAGTATTATATTTGACTAGGAAATGTATTTATGGCTTATTAGAATTGCAATTAGGAAAGAATCTTTTTCCTCTTTTTTAGGAATTCTAGTAATAATAGGTTTTCTAGTTTATTATGATTTACATAATGAGTAAGTCATTGTTCACTATAAATATGATGATGTAGTCTTCAATTGTATAGACCCAAATTGAGAGATCCTGAGTGTCTTGTGAGTTTATTTCTTGTGAGTTTGAGGTGAGACTTGTAATTGGGTTTGGGTTAGAGAGTGTTTTCTGGTTGTGGCTGTAACATCTTTTGCTACATAGTGAAAATCTCTGTCCGTCCCGACGTCCGTGGTTTTTTCCCGTTTTGGGTTTCCACGTAATCTTGGTGCGTTAATATTTTGTTTCTTATCTTTTATTTTGTTTACTTATTATTGATCGAGACAAATTCCGCTGTGACGAGTCCAATTTTCCTAACAGAAAGTGTATCAAGTTTTATGGCCAGAGCATAGGCCTTTTATAGGCCATAACAACATCCAGATGTGATGGGGGAATTTCAAAGAGATTTAGGTAAATAATGCTTAATATTTAATTTAAATGATAAAAAAAAAAGTTTTAATGTATTAAGATATAATGATTGATTGATGTATTTATTTAAACAATTTAAAATAAGTTATTATCCTTTTAATTTATAATTTTGTCTTTTTATTATATTTTTCTAAAATATTTGATATATTAACAGTTTTATTTATTATTATTTTTAATACTTAAATACATATTATTATAATCCATACAAATATTTTATTATTTTTTTTTTGTGTATTATCAACTTAAAATAAAATAAATATAAATTATTAAAATCAATTACCATATGTACATTCTTGTTTTATTAATTCAAATGAATAATTTATAATATTCTAAAATATAAATATATGGAATAGAGAGGAATTATTATTACTATTCATTGAAATTTATAATCAAATTATTTATTATCTTCGTTGGAATATATAATTGTGAGAGATATTGGACCCGAGAAAAATGAATTTGATTAGGATTCTATCATATCCATTGGCCATAAAACTTATGATAAGCTTAAATAGTCGTGAAACCTGTAGATCAGGTAAACAAGTGTTTCATAGGAGGTTTTAGAATACCTTACTAGTAGACAAAAGACAGCACAACTGAAAAATGGATAAGTTTTCAATAGTACTGCTAAATGTATTTGATTTGCAATTTATATAGACCATTAGATCAAAACTAAATACATGATCATAGGTGATCATCATAAGTACTTTCTATATGTAACCAGATACACTTTTGTACTAAGAAAAAAAAAGAAAAATAATTTATAAACATCATTTCTTCTAAAATTTTCATGGTATTAGAGTAATAGCTCAGACCAACTTCAAAATGACCTATTCTTCATCAACTTCTTCTTCCTTATCTGATCTCACTTCCATTGCTACGCCATTTCTTGCCAAAACTTTAAATTTTAACCTTCCATTGAAGCTTAATATGCAAAACTTCATCAATTGGTGTGCTCAAGTTCTCCTATTAAAGCTTTGGATCTAGAATAATATATTTTTGAAACTACTGCTCTTCTAGCGCGTTTTATTCTTGCAGAGAACTCAACCACTGATGTAACAGAAAGTCAAAATGTAGCACCTTTCTACCACACAAGTTATGGGTTAGAACTGATTAACTATTACTTTGGTGGTTACTCACCACCATAAGTGATCAAGCGATAAGTTAAGTGAATCATGCTACCTCATCTAGAGAAGTTTGACAAATACTCACAAGTCTATATGCAAAAATATACATGGTTCATGTTCTAAAACTAGTACAACAACTCAACTTTACAAAAAAAAGATCTTTCTATTGCAAACTATTTTCAAAGGATTAAAAATATTAGAGGCTCTCTTAATGTTATTGGACATACTGCCATTGATGAAGAACTAATTCTATATGGTCTTAGTTCTGAATATGATGTTGACACCTAAAATATTATATGCAGTCTTAATCTTTATAGGATACGTATATATTAATGATGCATGAAACAAGGTTGGAACTATAAAATGCTTAATAAAAAATCTCTATTCTAAATTCTTCTATTAATATTGCCTATGAAAACAATAATCACACAAATGGAAAACGTTTAGTGTCATCTAATAGAGAAAACATCAGGGGATGTGGAGGCAGAGGCCGTGGGGGTAGAAACACACGCTTGTATTGTCAATTATTTCAAACACAAGGCCATGATGCTCTCAAATGCAACAAGCATTTTGACATATACGTGCAAGAAAATCCTCAATCATTTGATTCCAATCATAGGGCAAATTTTCCATCTACTCTTTACTCTTCATCCTTAGTTCAGTCACATAATACTATAACACTGGGCCATCAATTATACCTCACTCGGAATCCTACACCTTTTTGCCATACTTGGAGACCACTACAAATCCAAATTGGTTTGTAAATAGTGGGGCTACAAATCATGTGACATCTGATTTAAACAATCTTATAATCAGATCAGAATACTCAGGACCAGAACAACTTATTGTGGGTAATGGTAATTCTCTCCCTATATCTCACATTGGCTTTACTATTATATCATATGCAAACAATACACGTATACCTCTTGCACTAAAAATATACTGCATGTAACATAAATAACTAAAAAAATCTACTCAGGATCTCTCAGATAACAAAAGATAATAATATTAGTGTAGAATTTATTAATAGTGTTTGTTTGTTTAAGTAAAAAATTTCAAGGAACCACTACTCAAGAGAGTAATGCAGGATGGTCTGTACAACCTTCATACACAAACTAAATCTTGTCAACCCTATTTTACCCATACTAACATCAACACCACCTTTTCTACTTTCAACTTCAGCTGTTATTCTACAAAATTCTGATAGAATTAATAAAAATTTAGATTTCAATATATGGCATAGATGCCATGGGCATCCAAATGAACATGTATTATAACAAGTTCTAAAGTCAATGAAGTTTCCATTTTACAAAAATCAAATTCATTTATATGATGCTTGCAAATTATGTAAATTGCATAAATTACCTTTTCAAAATCATCATATATCCGTTATTCATTCTTTTGGAGTTGATATACACTAATTTATGGGGACCATCTCCTTATATATAAATTGAAAGGCATCCTATTATCTTATTTTTATTGATGCTTACTCTAAATTTACATGGATATACCAATTGAAACACAAATCAGAAACCAAAAAAATATTCATTCGATTCAAAACACTAATTGAATTACAACTAAACCAGAAAATCAAAGCCTTACACAGTGACATGGGTGGGGAATATGTAGCCTCAATATCATATCTCAACTCTCAGGGTATTCAAGTTCATTTTAGCTATCTCTATACAAACCAGTAAAATGGTGTATCTAAAAAGAAACAATTTCATATCACAGAACTTGGCCTTACTCTTTTATCCCAAGCCAACACGCCTCTCCATTTCTAGTTTGAAGCATTTTTAGTAGCTATATATCTTATCAACGACCCACCTACAACTATTTTATGCCAAATTTCTCCACTCTAAAAACTTTACATTAAACCACTAAATTATTCTGATCTTAAAATTTTTGTTTGTAACTGTTTTCCATACTTGTGCTTCTATAACAAACATAATTTTTACTTTCATACTATGAAATGTCTATTCATTAGCTACTGTACAACTCATAAAGGTTATAAGTGTCTCACCCTTCAAGGTAAGGTGTATATATGTAGACATGTCGTATTCAATGTGAATGAATTTCCATGCCTTTCGATATTCTCTACTGAAATCATTCAATTCCACCTGCACAATTATACACTCTCCCGCTTTCAGTTATTTCCTCCGCCCTAAGGTATCAACAGACCGCCCTTAGTACCATCATGACAAATAGATTTCCTACAGTTTCATCTCCACAATCAAACAGAGAGGTCTCCCACTCATATTTTATCTTTCTCTAATACATCTATATAGCATCTTGCCACCATTGTCTCATCACATTCCCTATCATCTGCCACATAATCTTTATATAACTTATGTCTTTCATCACTCGAAATATTTACTCTATCGAGAGAAAAGCCAAGTGTGGTATATAAACCAAAAATTTACTCCACAGTCTTGAGTCCTAGTTCCACTTCTGAACCTCACAATGTTGATCAAACTTCGAGTGATCCTACTTGGAAAGCTTTTATGATGGATGGATGGATATGATGCTCTAGTGCAAAACAAAACATGACATTTAGTTCCTTTTTGTTCGTCAATGAATCCTTAGACCATAAAATAAATTTTTTACAATAAATATAATCCAGATGGAACCATTAAAAGACACAAAGCAAGACTTGTGGCAAAAGAATTTAACCAAACCCCAAGAAAAGACTTCATAGAGACATTTAATCAAGTTGTAAAATCAATCTACCATCAAGATGATTTTCTCTTTAACAGTGTCCTATAATTAGGATATTCAAAAAATCGATATCAACAATGCATTTTTAGATGATATTCTACAGGAGATAGTCTACATATATCTACCTCAGGGGTTTGAAATCCTAATTTTCCTACCCATGTGTGTAAACTGGAAAAGGCAATCTATAGTCTCAAGCAAGCTTCATAAGCTAAGTACTATAAACTAAAACAAGCTCTTCTTAATTGGGGTTACAATAATGCAGTTTCATACACTTTTCTTTTCTATAAACAAAATAATGGTATTATCACTATCTTACTGGTGTATGTTGATGATATACTAGTAACTGAAAATTCTAAGAAAACAATTCAAGAAATCAATCAAAAACTATAAACACAATTTGCTCTCAAGACATTGGGATTTGGAAATCACTTTTTGGGTTTTGAAGTGTACTGGAACAAAGATGGCTTGCACCTTTCACAGAGTAGGTACGTGTATGATTTTCTCCATCATGCAAACATGTTTGACTACAAACCCTGTAACACCCCGCTCTCAGTTGGATCCAACCTTTCTCGTTATAATGAACTCTCTTTTAAACATCCTACTCAATATAAAAGTATTTTGGGAGCCCTATAGTGTCTCTGTCGCACACATCCAGACATTAGCTTTGCAATAAATAAGCTAAGTCAATTTTTATCAAATCCCTTAACAACACACTAGATAGCTTGCAAAAGGGCTTTACATTACTTGAAGGAGGACAATTGATCTAAGACTGTTCTTCAAACCCTCCTTAGTTCCTCTAGAACTTAAAGGCTTTTGTGATTCTAATTAGTAGAATCAATCGATGGCAAAAAGTTCACCACAAGTGGTGTTGTCCTACTAGGGACAACGTCGTTTATTGGACCTCCAAAAAAGTAAAGGACAATCACTCGATCAAGCACCAAAGTAGAGTATTAAGCTCTTGCATACATCTCGACTAAACTATTGTGGTTGATATAATTACTGATAGAAATTGGATTCACACTTCCTCATCGTCCCATTATTTAGTGTGATAACAGTGGTGCACAATTATAGCACAAAATCAAGTCTTCCATTCTCGAACAAAACATATTGAGGTTGACATTCATTTTTCACGACACAAAGTAATGTTAGATCCTTGACTACTAGAAGAGTATGGTTAGTTAGGATCAACAGGTATGAGCTATAGATTGTGTGTGTGAAGGTTACTAGTAAATAGACAACAGATTTTATGGGGTTGGGTAGTTACATTGTTACGGAAATGATGGTTAGTTAATTGGGAAGGAAGATATCTTAGTAAAAATAGTAAAGGTATAGGCATTAGAAGATATCAGTAATTTTGTCATTGTTGTTTAGGATTGGTGAGCTTTGGACTGGAGCAGAGGTGCTACAAATATCTATCTTGGGTTGTATTTCATTAGCTTATTGCAATAAAAGATACATATTTCTATCATAAAATCTACCAAATCTAACAATGGTATCACAGTAGCGAGATCCTATGGGAGGTAAACAAGGTAGTAGAAAATTAGTAGAACCACTTGTGAGCTTGCTGGAGGAAATCCATCGGGATTTTGAGCTCTTAAGGAATGAATACTGAGTAGGTCGAGAAGTTAAACAACATTCGTCGCAGGAGTTGGAGATGAGGAACAAAATACAGAGAAGCGGTCATGTTTTAAAATGATGTGAAAGCAGTCAGAAATAATTCAAGAACAGATGGATCTGATCTTAGATCATGTGTGTTGCAATCTAAGGTAGAGGACTCTGTTTCTCTTAAATATCTCATATGTGAATTTGTGAACAGAAGAGAAAGAAAGGAGATCGATAGTGTAACACTTGGCTATGGCAAAGATAGGGATATAGAATGGAAGAGGAGCTAGAAAAATACTAAAGATCTGAGGTGGTGTGATATAGACCAATTTTGCACTGATGAACACCAGAATGATGAGAGAACGAACGATGGAGGCTGAATCTACTCTGACTAGTGCCGAAATGAAGAGAGGAGGCGCGAAGGTCGACTCAATGCTAATGAGAGTTGATTTGAAGGTAGATTATAGAGAGGTCAGAGATTTGAGGATGAATAGATGAGAGATGCCGACTTGAAGCATGTTTGACAGTGTACTGTCGATCGACGAGTGGTGTTTAATGGTGGTGGAGGGTTATAGTCGATGACCCGGGAGAAAAGAATGGAGAAAGAGACTATAAAGATAAAAGATGCGACCAACAATCGAGAATTACTGCTGGTGAAAGTAACGGATGACCAGAAATCAATATAAGTGGCCGGCGAGTGAGAACGACAGAGGAAAATGGTTGGGCCAAATGGTTGCCTTCTACTCAGATGAAAATAAAAGGATTAGGGTTTGATATAGGCTTGAGTACCTACAGTTTGGGCCGGTTAAATGTTTGGGCCTATGGATAGGGCTCAAGCTTTACACATGCAAATACTCATCAATCACGCCTAAACTTTAAGTTGTCTTATGCTGAGACTTTTCTTATATTTGATGGAAATGAATAGCATAAACCTATGAAAGAAGAACTTGTTATTTCAGATTTCAATCCTAAGGCTGAGGGAGGAAGGTTAGAGGTTGACTTTAATTCCAAAAGAAATGAGGATCAAGAATAATAATATAAAGTTAAGGTAAGATCCAAACAAAAAGTAGCAGATGCCGAAGAGTATGGAAATACCATCTCTTAGGTTTGTAGTATGGGTGTATATAGAACATTTAAGCAATATTGTGAAGTTTCAAATTCTTCAAAAGGCAATTTTATCTTCTACCAGAGGCTAGCCAACAAGTTGGTGGAAGTTAGACATTTTGTTCTTCCAAGTATTCCATCTATCATATGTTTGAAAATCAAATCAAATGCCAAAAATGTAAATAACTCAATGAAGACTATAAGAATGTTGGTTCTGGAATTTCATGACAATGTATCTATAAATAGGATTCGAATAGGAACTCCAAGCACAACTCTAATACTTCTGTTGGTATTGGTGAAGAAAAATATGGGGAGACTAGAGAAAATAAATATATATGGAGTGCTTTGAGCTCTTATGTCTAGAATGTAAAAAGGGTATGTAACTGGATTGATGTGACTCATTTTGGAGGAGTGGTAGATGTATGGATTTATCAAAAGTCTGTTCTATTTCATAAAGTTGCAGTGTCTACAGTCTATTCTGATGAAGTCAAGCATCAAAGAGGGAAGGTCGAACTTGAAGTTTTAATCAATGAGAGGTCATGAACCGAGAAGAAGGCATTTAGGTAGTTTTTGTTCACTTACAGTTGAAGCTTATGCAATCCAAAGATGTTACAACAAATAGCTTGCTAGGATGCAGAATTGCAGATGTTCAACCACTGGAGAGTAGTTGGATGAGACTTTTGCAAATTGATTAAGTCTCAATAAACAAGTAAGTTTTGCAACTTGAGCAAGTCTCACCAAACAAGCAAGCTCAGTTTTCGATTCCCACTTGGCAGAAATTGAGTCCAATAGAAAAGACAACTGATTTGTGGATATACCATAAGTTGATATTCATCTTGATGACAAGGCGAAATTTTGGGGGAAGTAATGTTAGATCCTTGGCTACTAAAGGAGTATGGTTAATTATGATCAATATATATGAGCTATGGATTGTGTATATGTAAGTTGCTAGTAAATAGATAGCAGGTTTTTTGGGGCCAAGTTGTTACATTATTACGGAAATGATGGTTAGTTAATTGGGAAGGAATACATCTTAGTATATATAGTAAATGTATAGGCATTAGAGGACATCAGTCATTTTATCATTGTTGTTTAGGATTTATGAGCCTCAGGTTGGAGCAGAGGTGCTACTAATACCTATCTTGGGCTGTATTTTGTTAGTTTATTGCAATACAAGATACAAATTTCTATCCTAAAATCTACCAAACCTAACAAGTAACTTTAAGAGAACTTGATATTCATTATATTAATATAGATTAACAATTGGCAGATTTGTTGACAAAATTGTTGACGACAATTCAATCGAAATATCTCATGTTAAAATAAATCTGATTCCCAAATCAAATCAAGGTTCAACATTATTAGGGTGTGACAGGTATTAGGAATGAGAAGAATGAATTAGACTATGAACCATTTGGCCATAAAACCTACCATGAGCTCACATGGTCGTGAAAGCTGTAGATCAAATAAAAACGTGTTTCATAGGAGGTTTTGAAATATCTTACTTACAGACAAAAATGGTACAACTGAAAAATATGGATAGTTTTCAATAGTAGTGGTAGCTAGATTTGATTTGTAATTAATATAGACCATCATATCAAAACCATGATCATAGGTGATCATAGTAGCTACTTTTTGTATATATAAAAAAGGAAAATAAGAAAACAATTCATAAACATCATTTCTTCTGAAGTTTTCAATAAGCACGTACACATGTATATCTAAATATTTACAAAAATAGTATTCATAATCCACAATACATAATAAAACTAAATTATAATAAAATTTATTATTTTTATTAAATTTCACAACCATAAATATACCTTCGAATTTAAAAATAAAAAACTCATTTATACACAAGAAGACAACACAATTTTCGAGAATATATACGATGAAAAATCAAATATTATTTTCTCTGCAAAAATATATCTAATAATTTATATTTAAATTCTTTAATCTCAAACATATTTTAGAAGGAAAAAAATCCCTTAAAATCACTTATTTTAAATGTTAATTATTTAAAATAGTTTTCATTATGATTCCATGATTAATTAGTAAAAATAAACGGCACTTGGTGAGGTTTTAAAATTTGATTTTCATAGTTTTTCCAAATAAATTTAGCAAGTTTTTTAAAATGTAAAAACGAGCTAGTAATTGACATTCTTTTTTAGTAAAGAAAAACAACACTTCAATTAATTTAATTTTATTAAAACTTCAAACAAAAATATTTTATTTGTATATTAATTTTGCGAATAATTAATTATAATTATGTTAACACTAATAAAACTAGTTTTTTTTAATAAAAAATTAAATAATATAGGGGAAATTACAATGACATATTTTGAGTTTTTTAAATTTGACAGCTGGAAATATGTTTGCTCTTTTTGGCAACAAGGTGTAGCGAGTTTTTGAAAATTTTGCAGGATGCTTAACACCGTTCGGGTTTACTGTAGCTCCGTTAGAAATTTATGAATTTACAATTTTATCCCCTGATGTGGAAAATTTGTATTTTACCCCCAATTTTTAATTTTTTCACATTATACCCCCTATTTTTCAATCTTCAATTTTTTTTATCTAGAAAATATTATAAAATATAACTTATTTATTTAAAAATAGTTATTTTATTTTAAATTAGACCTTTTTTTGTTGCTATTTAAAATTAAAAAAATATACACTATTTGGTAATTAATACTATATTAGAAGAGTTATTGAATAATAGATATATATATATAATTATATAAATAAATTATAATAAATAATTTCATACATTAAAAAAAAGAATATAGTATTTGGTTAGGCCCATAATGCCTACCTATAATTTCGACCGCTCGACTGTAGTAAAACCCTAGAGGTTCCTTCATAATTTCGGTCGAGTCCTCTCTAATTGGGTCTGGGGAGTTACCCGTACGAACCCTCTCTTATTTTTGGACAAAGTGTTACATGGACGAAGTGTATTGGGCTCTAAACCTGATTGGGCTTAGGAATCATTTTAATGAACTTGAGGCTACCTTGATTTTGAGATTATGGTTTGGAGCGGCCGAAGTTGTGGCCTCCTAGTTTTCGGCTGCTTGGGTCGGTCTAAATAACCTTCTAGAAGGACTAGTTGGAATGAAGATATTGTTTCCGTGAATCTCGGATGTCCAGCTAAGAGTCAGTTAGGAATTCCTAGAGGGATAAGGAATCCTATATATACAAGACAGTTTTAAAGATCAAATATACAAAAAATAACTAGATAATCGGAGACGAAAAATAGAGATCACTGCCCTCATCTTGAAGGGATTCAACGTCCTATCGGAAATCGGCTCCAACAGTTTGGTGCCCACCGTGGGGGCTCTTCTCCGTTTCCAAATCACCAAAACAATAACCAAGCAAAGTATATCTACCACAAAAAAAACAAGTAAGGATGTCGACGACCATCCAGGGGACTGAAGACCCATCGACGCCGATAGATCACTTGCAAGGGAACAAACACTCCAGTCGCATCAGGCGGACACGCTGTTTCAACTCATGGCCAGACTGGCCGCGCTCGAGGAAGAAAACAAAAATCTCAAAGTCACCGTTGAAGGGATGCAGCCACCGCAGAAAGAGTCAACGCAAAGGCAAGAGAAGGCAGGCAAGAAAGGCGGACTGGGACAATCTCGCAATGCCTAACCTGCAAGTTGCAACTTGTGACAAACACATGACCGATTTTGGGCCATAACGACGGTGTGGCCTCACCTATTCGACGTTTGGACGTTTCCACTTTTGATGATGACGACGATATGGAAGAAATCTTGGCAGACACGCCACCAACAAACAATGACAACATGCCGAAGGGGCCACGAACTAAGGAAGCACTAACGGAACCAGTCGGCCCGCAATCACAATGCACCATTCCAAGATTACGGATCAACAACCCAAGAATGACGGCAACGCCCGCTGCTAACTAGCCACCACCGCGCACAGAAGAGTGTCCACCGAAAGGTCACGATATCCCCCAAGAAGTGACCAAGTGCCTACAAGAGATGGAAGAGATGATACGCTTCTTATTAGGCGTACCGGCCACCTTACGAAGATCCGTCAAGGATTCCTTCCCGGAAAGCCCGTTCGCCGATGAAATCGCGGTGGTAGACCTTCCACACAAATTCACGGCGCCAAGATTCAAAACATACGACGGCACGTCCGACCCCGATAACCATATTGCCCACTACCGTAAGGTAATATTAACTACCTCTCTCCCAAGGGATATTCGAGAAGCCAAATTCTGCAACTTTTTCGGGAATTCGCTCATAGACCCGGCATTAGAATAGTATGTGAACCTGCTGGTGGGCATTATTGGATCGTTTTCGCAACTAACGGATTCGTTGATAGAAAATTTTGCATGCAGTCGCAAATCGAAGAAATAATCCGACGATCTCTACGCTATACGACAGAGGAGTGCAAGTCTTTGAGAGCCTATATCGCAAGTTTCAGTAAGAGAATATAACAATACCTAACTGCAATTAGGACACGACTATTCGGGCGTTTGCTAAGAGTCTGCTCCAGGGATCAAACCTCTATGCCGACCTGATTAAATACAAACCAAGAACCATGGAGGAAACGTTGTCGCGAGCATTTGCTCAAGCAAGGTGGGAAGAGGATGATAAATGGGTCCCTCGTGAATATGTTTTTAATCGACAACCAATCCACGCCTTAAAACTCGGCAACAGAAGTAGAGACAGTGGTCGCCAACGTTATGCCCATTATGATGGCGCACCGTTGCCCAGGAACGACACCAATCAAACCAATGCAGTAAGGACCGAGATGCTACCCAAACCACCAAGGCATGACCTGACCATATCTATAGAGAAACTCCTGCAAGAACTTGACAAATTGGATCATACTGTTAGATGGCCGGGGAAGTTGCGGTCAGAGCCCAAGAAAAGAGACGTGGCCAAACAGTGCGCCTTCCATGACGACTTCAGCCACAATACGCTATGGGCCTGTTTGGATAGACTGTCTTGCTGCAACAAGGACACCTCAGGAGATTCCTGGCGCAGACCAACGCACCAACAAACAGTCGGCCACTACAAGAACATTTTGTACTGGAGAATTTCAATGACCTGTCCCATTGCCATCCGTACCGGAGAATTTAATTGTCAATGAACACAAAATGTGTATCACCCGTACATTGCAATCCTACAAGGAGTGCCATTGTAATTGACTCTTAATTATAAACCTCTAATAGTAATGTCCGAACCACTGCATCACCAATTTTCAAAATCTCAATTATTATCATTATAATTTCTCCTAAATATACAAAAAAAAATGACATAATGCGATAGATAAAAATCTCATTTAGATAATAATTATTATCATTATTATTTATCTATCTATATAGTATTATATAAAATCATTCCTAGTCATGTCTACGTGGCATAACTCAAATTCTCCCATTGAGAGTTATAAAAATAGGTCTATATTTTACTATTATTTACATGTATGCCATGGGATGAACATATATAAATATATCAAAATGACTTTTCAATTGCTTCATAACCTTTATCTTTTCACGTGAACATCACTATTCACTTTAATGATAAACCAATGGCTTTTCAATTGCTTATAAGTTTTTTCCTTTATATAAATATCAATATTTTCTATGACAAACCTATAATTTTCTCTCAATTCTTTCTTCATTCTCTCAAATATAAAGATGGGTATATTTCATTTTATTTTTAAAATACTTTTATATTGCTATTTAATTATTTGATTGTTTATATGTTTTGGGATTGAAAATATAGAATTAGGAAGCACCAATTTTTAAAGTTTTCTCAATTCTTTCTCCATTTTCATCATAGATCTTTTTAAATATTCAAAATCTTTACAATAAGGTATTGGCGTATTTGACTTTATTTTCAAATACTTATAATTTTTCTCTTATTATTTGTTTATTTTGTAGACATTAAGATCGAAAAGATAGAATTATGATGTACAATTTTTAAGGTTGATAAAACGAGGTAAAAATATGCATTCACATATATTTTTTTCATCAATGTATCGTTATCTTTGTTTTTATTTTTTTTAAATACCTATATATTTTTAAAATAATTTTTCATTAAAGAAAAACGTTTCTTCATTCTTATAAACATCAATTTATACTCTAATTTAATCATGACTCTTTAACTTACATATTTATATAAATACTTTACTATATCAAAATTTTGTTGCCTCTTCATTTCTCACTACATATAACATACAAAACAATCCATCAATATCTTTACATAAACTCTTCTACTATATTTCACATATCTTGATGAGACTATGATATTGGAATCAGAGTTTAATGTTGTGGAATTGTTTCCTCCAATGGGAGGGTCTTTTTACGTGGATTACACGAATGAAAGCCAAATTGGAAAAAATACATTGTCACGTTAATGAATAACTTTCAAATATGTTGAGCAATTTAAAAGGGGATAGGAAGATGTGAGAGATAAGAAGGATGATGTGCTTATTTCTTTCGAAGATTCTATATTAATTTAGCAAACCTAATGAAGTAATATAGTCTCAATACTATGGAGATTGGTTAGTCTTAAATAATGTTTTATTTTAATATATGGAATACGAGAGGTCTTAACATCAACTAGAACTATCAATAACTACTCATATTATTAGACCATCTGCGGCGCCGTCTCTCACCCCGTCTCTCGTCTGACACAAAAATTTGTTTGATCGTCTCTTTGCATTGAAGCGACTTGAATTTTAAAACCAAGTCTCTCAATCGAGAGACTTGTTTTTTCAGACCAAAACCGAATAAAATAGTGACACATGTAAAGCTAACCTAATAAATTAAAGAGCATGACATATTTGATTTTCAATTCTTTTAAATTTTAAATATATTATTTTATTATTATATTTTAAGAGACGTTGTGTTATAGCCATTGTTATTTTTTACCGTTGGTTTTGT
Source organism: Cardiospermum halicacabum (assembly GCA_031304145.1). Lineage (NCBI taxonomy): Eukaryota > Viridiplantae > Streptophyta > Magnoliopsida > Sapindales > Sapindaceae > Cardiospermum > Cardiospermum halicacabum. Next base: position 9,901,655 of record JARJHC010000107.1, on the reverse strand, counting down.
TTTATTTTATTTTTTATCATCTATATAAATTTTTTTCACTCATTCTTCTTCTTTGTTTTTTCAATTCTTCTTCTACCACACTTTCGGATCCAAATGAATCTAAATAATGTTCCTCCTAATACTTTTGGATTTTATATCCCAATTCCAAATCCAAATTCTCTTGAAATATCAAATTCTCAAACGCCTACACCCATTCCTAACCAAAATTTACCAAATCAATTTCAACCCTATAATTTTGGATTTTATTTTCAAAATCCAAATTTTATGTGTCCAAACCCCTTTATGGGTGCATATCCATCACAAGTTGTTGGAGGATCAGATTTAGCGCCCGAAAGTGTTACCAAACGATCACCACAAATGACACCAAAATCATATTTCAATCAACTTCCGTGACAACATTCAAGTTGAAAAAAGTGGCCGCTCTAACACCAAATGGACATGGGAAGAAGACAAGTTACTCATTAGTAGTTGGCTTAATGTTAGCAAGGATGCTTCCGTCGGCATAGATCAAAATCAAAATACATTTTGGAATCGGATTCTTGAAAATTGTAAGGAAAATAACTCAAATTTCAAAAAGAAAAATACAAATGGTTTAAAGCAACGGTGGTACAAAATTAGCAAGGAGGTAGCGAGTTTTCAAGGATTTTATTCTCAAGCGGATCACCGTCGACCAAGTGGGATGAATGAAGATGACATAACTGAGTTGGCACACAAGTTTTTTTTCTGAAAAATATGAGAAAAATTTTGTTATGGATCTACATTGGAATGTGCTGCAAAAGGAAGCAAAATGGAGAAATATTAATATTGATGGTGGGGGTTCAAAACGAACGAAAACAAGTGCTTATGGGACATATACATCATCCAACACACCAACAAGCTTAGATGCAGAAGTGGAATCCGAAGTTCGTCCAAAAGGTAGAGAGACGACAAAAAGGAAAAATAAAGAAAAACCAAAAGGTAAAGCTACTAATTCAAATAATGAGATTGATAAGGCCATTGATGATTTTGTGGTAAATTGTCAATCAAAAGCCACTATGATGATCAATTTCAAAAAGATGAAGGAAAAAGAGTTTGAATTGGAGAAGGAGAAGATGGAATTGAAGAAAAAGGCCACTGCTGCAAAGAATAGGGAAACCATTCGATCACTTTTGGATAAAGACAAGTCCAAAATGTCTCCCCTTGAACTTAATATTCATGAAAAATTTCTTCAAGCTGCACTAGCAGATTTAGAGTAGAAAAATTATATTGCATAATTTATTTAAGTTTTTTTTATTATTATGGTTTTATCTTGTACCTTTTTATTATATTTTTTCATTAAATTAATATATTTTATTATTATTATTATTTTAATATCCAACTTGTATTGTTTCAATTATAATAAAGTTTGAATTTTAAACATGGACACAAAATTTCACAATATCCCACACATATTCACTTTCCCGATTTGTGTAAATAACCTTAATAAATTGTTGAATACATGTATTTGTAGAACGTGGGAATTGTCCATTAATTTTTTAAGTATTCTCATTATTATTTTTAATTTAGAGAAGTTTTATATATATAAATAAAATAAAAAAATTTTAATGTATAATATAGCCGTTAGAAAATATAGCCGTTAGAAAAGTAGCCGTTGAAAAAATGCCATTACAAATATAGTTGTTAGCAAAGTAGTCGTTGCAAATATAGACGTTAGAAAAGTAGCCGTTACAAATATAGCCGTTAGAAAAATAGCCGTTGCAAATGTAGTCGTTATGTTCTACACCCCCTCTATATATATGTGTGTAATTCATATCATTTTACACTCATCTATAAAAAAAATCTCACATCTATTTCTCTCAACATATTTTCGAAAATGGCTGAAAATTCTAATCAACCAAATGTCTCTACTAATCCTCTTGATTTGTTAGAAGAAATGTTACTCGACAATACAGAGGAGCGCTGCCTTATGCACTTGAAGCAACTGATGAATGAAAATTATGATGAGATCGCATAGCTGGAAACCAACGTCTTATGAATGATTACTTATTTGAGAATCCGGTGTACCATTAAGAGATATTTCGACGAAGATTTCGAATGCGGTGACATGTGTTCCTCCGTATTTTTGAAGGCCTCTCAAGTGTTGATCCTTATTTCCAACAAAGGTATGATGCATTAGGTAGACAATGTTTGTCACCACTCCAAAAATGCACTGCTGTTATACGTATGTTGTCATATGGAGTAGCTGCTGACGCTGTTGACGACTACGTGAGGACTGGGGAGAGCACCGCAAATGAATGTTTGCAAAAATTTGTTGAAGGCGTCATCTTAATTTTTGGGCCACAATACTTGCGAAAACTTAACGCAGATGACATCAACCGCTTGCTGAAAATAAAGGAGGCTCGAGGCTTTCCCGATATGATGGGCAGCATTGATTGCATGCACTGGAAGTGGAAAAACTGTCCAAAAGCTTGGCAAGTTATGTTTACAAGTGGACATCATGGATCTCCAACTTTAATATTAGAAGTAGTGGCATCGCCAGACCTCTGGATATGGAATTCATTTTTTGGAATAACTGGATCACATAACGACATCAATATTTTAGACCGGTCACCAGTGTTTGATGATGTGTTGGAAGGTCGTGCTCCCGAGATAAATTATGTCACCAATGGCAATAATTATACAATGGGGTATTATTTAACAGATGGTATTTACCCTGAATGGGCAACATTTGTTATAACAATTCCTCGACCATAAGGAGAAAAGAGACAATTGTTTGCAAGATACCAAGAATCAGCACGAAAAGATGTGGAGCGTGCATTTGGAGTCTTACAATCACGATTCGCTATTATTCGTGGTCCTGCCCGTTCGTGGTCCAGAGAGATTCTTGGGAAGATCATGAGAGCTTGTATCATATTGCACAATATGATTGTTGAAGACGAACGAGACACATATGTTGTTAACTATGACTTACTAACGCGTATGATGATTTGCCCAATGGCTTACCAACCCCACAACTAGAAGAGAAAATTTTCGCTCCATATGAAGAATATATACGAAATAATAGCCGACTTCGAGATAGAGAAAAACACCGTCAATTGCAAGCGGGTTTGGTGGACCATATATAGCAATTTGATCAAACTCGCTAATTTATTTTTATTATCATGTAATTTTAATTATAATTTAGTCATTTTATTTTTTTAATTGCATGTAATTTTTATTATTTATGGATTATATCATTTTATATTTTTATATTCACCTCTTGATTAAGTTATTTATATTCGTGCATTTTGTATAATTAATATATTATTATTATTTAAATTATACATTTTTATATTAATAAATTAATAATATTTAAAAATTAATTATATAAATTATTAAATATACATCACCTACAAATAAATACATTATATTCATTTAATATTAAATAAATATTTTCTAAATTTAATATTAAATTTGAATTTTTAAATAATTTATTATTTAAATTAATTAATTTTAATAATTAATGATATAAATAATTATTTATACATCACATAATATATATATATATATATATATATAAAATGACAAGTATAATGAAAATTTTATTGGAAAACTAAAAAGAAAGACTTGCATTGGAGTGAAAATAAGATTCGGATTCTCTACTAGTTTTTTTTCTGCGGACATCTTGCTCATCTTTTTATATTAGTGTGACACGTTGTTTTGTAATCCAACGCACATCAAACTGCCACATCGTTTCACATTCAATTATTCTCCTTTTTTTTTATAATAAATGTTATTCTCTCTCCTCAATGTTTTCCGATTTCAGATTTGTAACTTAATCTCTATTTTAATATTATTGGAGAAACTTCTATTAGAAATGGTCTTAGTAGCGGTGAATATTTTCCCGCTTCGTGCAATTTTAATATAAAATTATATAATAATTTTTTTTTTAAAAGTGAAATGGTTGAATAATAAGATTTATGGAAAAAAATTTTAAAAAAAAAGTAAGAAATAAAATAATGGTGACAATATATATTTATATAAAAAGTTTCTAATATTAAATATAGAAAGCCACGTGAAAATTATAGTTACACACTTAATTAAATAATGAATATGGTCATCCCATATAAGCCACTCAATCTATAATGAATATTTTTATATAAATTCTTCAGTTACATGTAAAATACAATTACAGTAATATGTATGTATGTGTACCCTTCCCCAACAAAACTAAAAGAATAGGTAAATTATATTGTTACTCAGGTTCTATTTTTTATTTTTATTTTTATAAATTTTACCATTAAATAATTTTATTTAAAAAAATTTATTATATAATTTTATAAAATTATGCAAAGCGCGAAAATATTTACTTGAAATAATTTAAATGAATTATTTCTTTGTTATCCAACTGTTTTTTAATGGTTCACGCTTTTACATTTTGGATATATTTTTACATGGCGACAAGTGATCATTTACCAACAGGCTACGTTACGTGCTCTTTGTTATCCATTTGATTAGGGAGGAGGCTACAATAAAAAATGCCGACGAGTTGATTGTGGTATGAATTTTAGATTATAGATAAAGAAGATTACTTATCTTTAAATACTTTGTATTAAAAGTCAATGTTTTTACCGATAAGCGAAGTAGGCGTCTAAGCAAATTAATTTCTATAAAATTAACAAATCGAAGACCTTGTCACCTTGATCAAGTTTAGTTGCGTGTACAGTTTGTCGGTCACTTTCAATGATTGAAAGCTAATATGGCGATGTAGTAATATGCGGAGGTCAATAACTCATGGCTACAGTCAGCTAAATTTATTTTTCCTCTTCAATGTAAATAACTCGAGAGACAGCTCCCTTACCAATTTCACTTGCGGGAACAAGTTGTTTCCACATGCATGAATTGATTTATTTGGTTTCCTGACTTGTTCGACACTACGGGCTGGCTTGTTTGGGATTGTTTTTACTTCTAACTTCTATCTGTAGAAGAAGGAAAGTGAAAGTTCTAACTTCTATCTGTAGAAGAAGGAAAATGAAAGTCATTTTCAGGAAGTTAATATTTTTTACTTTATCTGAAAGAGCTTCTGAGAGGGTAGAAGCACTTCTGCTAATTACCCAAATATCATCTGAAACAGCTTTCAAAAACCAAAAACCAAAAAAAGCCAGAAGCCAGTCTATCCAACCAGGCCCTACATCCACCCATATTATTCATGGTTCTCTTTCATGCCAACAGACACATCCAACTTCCGACATTTCGACTCAATATCATCAACCAGAGCAGTCCCCAGTTCCCATTCTTGACAAATAATGCATCCGAACACACCCATATTAGGCTCCACCACCAAAGCAATCAATGCACCGTCTTGAACTAGACCCCTCACTCAATACACAGTGACCCCAATGCAACACAGATCTATAAGCAATCAATGCACCGCCATAGCCCTTAAAGACCCCAGTACAACACAGGCCTATATGGCCACGCGGAGCTGGTTTGGGACAAAGGAGAGCATTTAGGACACTGCGATAGAGATTCAAAACACACGACACATACAACATGAGATGGATAAAGCACCACATGACACCTGACCTAAGAGGAATTTAGCCCAGCTGAACTGTTGCCAACAAACAGTTTCAGAGCCACATGGCCCCTCACAGCTCCTCTTTGTCTATGTACAGTTTCAGAGCCACAACAAACAGTTTATTTTCAAGCTCACAAGTTGGAAGGAGAAAATTCTGAGATACATATTTTAACAGCAACTTGAAATCTATAAATTAAAAGGAAAACGTTATATAGATTAACTAGAACTTCAAATAAATTACAATGTAATCACTCTTTTAACTCAATATATTCAGCAACTCCAATCAAAGTTGTTCCTTCAAGCATCATACATCAAACCCATCTCGTACAATTTTCTGCTTCTCGCCTGAATTCCATCTGAAAAGTGCATTCATTCAAGCAGCCATGAGTCATCACATCTGAAACCAGATATTATAAATCTACATCTACACAATATTAACAGATAAATCCATAACAATATTGAATTGGGACTCCCAACTATAATACAGTAATGAAACTTACAATTTGAAAACTAGCACCCGAAAAGCAGTCACAGAGATTATGTGACTGGTTGATACTACGGCTGTTGGTTGTCTGGAGTTGTTTGCCGTCTCAGACGCTCACTGCGCCTCAAAGGAGCAGAACCACCATCAGATGATTCATTCTCCTCTTCTCGGGAAGAAGATCCTGTTTCTCCTTCATAGCTCTCTCCCCAAAGTCTACGGGTTGCCCTCCTTCTAATATTCATGGATCTAGACCAGCTACTTCTCCTTGGACTAGACCCAGGTCTAAACACTCTTATAAGAAAAAATACAGTAAGCCAACCACCATCATCGATTGGCATAGCACTACTGTCACCATTTTCCTCTCCAAATGAGGATTGAAGTGTACTCAGCAGGTCTCCAATGTCCCTTTGCCGCTCCAATCTCCTCCAGTTATGCTGACGCTCAGGGTCAGCCTCTGAGGGTCGCACATTGGGATGTGCAACCCTTGCATGCTTTCTAAGATCTTTATATGTACCACTGAATTCACATGTTTCACAAGCACAACTTCTAGTTTTTGAGTTCATGAATCGACGAGCTGGTTCAACAACGATCCAGTCTTTTATCTGTCCGCGACAAAGGGGGCATACAAGCTTGGACAAAGATTTGTCATCACAAGATACAGAATGTGGTGTTGATAAACCTTCATCGGTAATTTCTTCTATCAAATTGGTGGCTATCGCTTCTGAATTCAGAGTTGGGGGTGTGTTAATAGGTGACAAATGTGTTTCTGAAATAACAGCTGAGGTTGAGTCCACAGGCGTGTGATGAGTTTCCTCGGCTTGAGATGGTGATGAAGCTTCTGCAAATGACTTGCGGAACTGATCAAGACAGTTTGAGTGGCGGTAGCTAGTGTCGCACATGAAAGGCCGGCAACCCTTCTCATGGGAAGAACATACCAGGAGGATTGCATTGTGAGGATGCTCCATACAAATAGGGCACCTGGCTTCTTCCCATTCCTTCAAATTTTCATCCGTCTCAAAATATAATTTAGCACAGGATCTTTGATCATGACTTGAGCTGCATGGATATGGAGATACCCTGCATCTATCAAATGACACAGAACGTTCTCTTCTGTCCTTTGGCATGTTGAAATCTTAAATATATGTCTCTCACAACTGAATGACTTAATGCAAATAGAAGGGAAAAAATAAAATCAGCAAACATGACACCACCATACTTACAGGACAAACCCACCATCAGATGGAAATTAAAATAAAATGTGAGAAACTAACAAGCATTCAAATATAAGGACAAACTCAAAGCCTAAAGGTTTTGACGGAGAAATATCAAAATTAAACTATACAAAACTAACAAGTCAACAAATCACAAATATTAAGCTTTGTCCTATCAATGTAAACCACATTTTTGTGTAATGAATTAGTTTACCAACTTTATCATATTGACGTGTAATTATCTTGCATAACACCTATCTTAAATTTGTTCCCCCCAGTAGTGGGAACTTTTAAATGTATATATTCTGTCAGAATAATAACATGTGAAACTGGATGAGTATAAACCTTTAAACTCAAATTCATAAACCCAGTAGGAGAAAAACCATCGCAGCAAGTAATAGATATAAAATCAATATGAAATTGGAATGCAAGAATCACTATCTCATTTATATAAACATCAAAGCAACAACTTAACAAGCACAACCACTTATCAAGAAATCCTATATCCAACCAAAATGCAACATTTTCTCCACCACCCACATCCTTCACACTGCCACTTAAACATAAACATTCCATATTCTTCATATCACATATCCATCTTTCTCTATACAACTTCGGATTCCTCTCAATATAAACCCATTCACAAGTCACAAAAGTTACATTATACATGCAAGTCCCTTCCCTTTTCCACAAATTACTAATTCACACGACTCAAAGTTTCTGAAAACCTAACATCAAAAATACTAAGAGCAACTTTACACCTTACTACATAATAAGAATAACCTCACCAAAAATAAAAAAGGCAGCAAACAATTCGCAGAAATGATATCCATTCAATCAAAAGTCAAGCAAGCGCTCTCAACAAAACCGCATCTTAACAGTAGTTTCTACACAGGAAATCAAAATTGAACCGACACACACCGACTACAAAGCAAAGCAACAGCATATCCAGAGCACATCCAGAGTAAGCAAGCATAACCCCAATTTTTTTTATAAAAAAAAACATCACACAACAGGTTGAATCCAGAAATATACGAAAATAAGTAAAATTAAATCCTCAAAAGATACAAATCAAGCGACAGTTTTACAAGAAAAAGAAGCAAGAGGGAGATCGGAGTCAGAACAAGGTGAAAAACAAATAAAGCAAAAGAGTCGACGGTTACCGATGGAGTAGAATCGGAGGAAGTAAGGTCTGTGAGATTTATGAGAATCGAAGCCCTAAACACGAGAAATCGATAGAGAAGAGGAAGAAATGAAGCAGATGAATTCTAGGGCTTGTGAGCTCCAGCGAGAGAGAAAGGAATGGGTTTGGAGAGAGAAGAGAGTTTTATAATGCGTCTGCTTCTTGGTGGGTGCTGACGTGTCGGAATTGAATTGGTTAGTGAAACCGAGAAATGATTTCAAATTTGAACTGTAAATTGTAAATGGTAAATTTGTCATTTTCAAGTCGGCGCCGTTTTGGCGAGTAGTAGCAAGTCTTCCCGTGCACTCGTGTGGACTGGTGTTGTACATACAACAGCACCAACAGAAAAACAAGGAGAGTTTGATTTATAGTACATCACAAACAAACGGCTCAACGCATCATAATAGGGGATTAAAATATAATTAGTTACAAATTACATAAATTAAAAAATAATAATATGTGGAATTTGGGAAAGGGTGGGATGGTTAAATTTGATCCAATTTGAAGAAATCGATTTTCTTCATTGGGGATGGATAAGGACCAATTATAAATTATTAAGAAAAAACAATTATAAATATATAAATAAACTTGTATTTGTATGAATAATTTAGTTTGGTTGGATTTAATTTTTAAATTTTTAATATTTTATTAATATTATAAATATTTTATATTTTTAGATATAAATTTACGAATTAATTTATTAAATTAGCTACAAATTTATTATATTTCTATATTTTAAAAATATTTTATTTTTATTTGATATGAATTTTTAAATTCAATTATTTATAAATAAATGTATATTATTTAAAATTTTACTTTTAATAAATCGATTTAATTTTATTTTTTTCGAAATAAAAACTAAACTAAAGTATATTTGTGTTTTAAACTTAAGATTTAATCACACCTAATATTAAGAGTTAAATGTAAAAAAAAAAAAAAAAAAAAAAAAAAAAAAAAAAAAAAACAAACTGAATGCAATTAAATTTTCATCTATTTGGTGTTTAATATTTTATTTTATTTAAAATAAGTATTTTTTTAATAATTGACAATTTTATCTTTAGTCTATATTTTTTTTGTAATTTTATTTTTTTTAAATATAAGATACTCAGACCATCACCAATGGAGGTCTCTCCTTTGAGTCTCTTATGTGGGCCCGTGTATGCCACATCATCAAAGAGACTCGTTAGTAGAAAATATAAGAATTTCACTCCAATGCAAAGTCTCTCCCAATTGTTTCCAAAAATTAAAAAAGTCAAATATATCATGCTACTCCCTCTTTTCTCTCTCCACCTTCTCTTTCTTTTTTATGAACTTTCCACGTGTCATCTCATCATTTGTTAATTTTTCTAAAAATGAGTCTCTCATTTGAGAGACTAGCTTTTAAAAAACTAGTTACTCCAATGCAAAGAGACGAAACATGAGTCTCTTATCAGAGGAGAGACTCACTAAGAGACTCCCATTGCGGATGGTCTCACGAATATCTTCATAATTTAAAACTTAAAAGTAAAAATATATAATAAATAAGTATAAAAAATAATTTATTCTACATTTTTTTACTAATGGTAATCTATTAAAGAGTGTTTTAGTGGGTTGTTTTTTCTTTTGATAACCAACTAAAATTATGATGTCAATTTATAATTTTGTCTATTTATGATTTTTTTTTATTTTTTTAAAAAAAATAGGAGTATTTATATATTAATAACTTTATTTATTAATTTTTAATACATAAAAAAATATTATTATAATCCATATAAATATTTCTCTTTATTACTCCCTCCATCCTACGGAAAGTGTCACATCTATGAAAATAATTTGTCCCACTCAAAAGGTCATTTTTCAATTTTCCAAGTACTATTAATTATTATTTTCCACTACTATCCATCTAATTAATGAAAATTTTCAAAAATTTCAATAGTAATCACCCCATTTATTAAGGTATTTGAGACAATTCATCATACATTTATATCAATAACCCACTTTCTTAATCTGTGTGAAAATGAAAAAATGGACAAGTTCAGTGGGACGGAGGGAGTATTATTTTTATTTTTATGAACTTATATAAAATAAATATAAATAATAAAAATCAATTATGAAATATAAATTATTATTTTCTTAACTAAAAAATAATTTATGATAATTTAATATTAATATACATATAAAAGGTATGAACATTGTTCATAAAAATTCACAATCATTCATTTATTATTTGCATTAAAATCTATAGTGACATATAGATATGAAAATTGTAATAATTAAAGTAAGAATTTATTATTTTTTATTGAAGTTCAAAATTCAAAATATTTATTACTCTATCTATTTCAATTCAAGTGATGTATTTAGATTCAGTAATATTTGTTTCATATAAAATATATATTTCAATTTTCAATACGGCATTAATTATTATTTTCTAATTTTATCTTTATATAATTGTCATTTTTATATAAATCCTATTATCTCGCATGTGTTTTTGATAAGGAAAATGTTTCTCATCGAGAGGAGGGACAAATCCCTTGTGATTTTTATATATTTTATGGACAGTGTTACTTATTCTCTCTCCACTAATTTTGATTCTTTCTCCCCCAATTAATGTGTTGTTCATTCTTCATTAATTACTTATATATTAATTTAATTTATTCTCTTCTCATTAATTACTTTTATATTTATTATTTTATTTTAGAATTAATTTGTGTATATATATTTTTTTAATTTCATATAATTACAATTGATATATATATATATATAAAAAGGTCGCCTTGGGCCTCTGTTTATTTGAAATTGGGTCCTAATTATAAGAACTACATAATTTTTTAACATAAAAAGATAATAAATTTATATAACAAATACTTGATAAATAACATAAAAATCGATTAAAAAATTTGTTTGTTGTAGTCAATACATTTTTAACCGAATAATGCATATTTATTATTTCCTCTGAAAATAAAATAATAATAATAAAATAAAATTTCATAAAGTGTAAAATAAAAAAAATAAAAGAAAATAAAAAACAAAACATAGTTGAAGAAGGTTTTTAATGGCAGCCTGACTTAGGGTGAAATTGAGAGTTGACAATATGAATTTGAGAGGAAGAAGATGAATTTAAAAAAATAATAATAATAATAAAAAGATAGTGAAGAGATTTCACTAATATATTTATTGTATTATTAATTTTTTTTCAATTGTAATTTGGGTCATCCTCATTTTGGAGTCCTGTTCTAATGAGTTGACTGCTCTTGGGAATTACCGGGCATGATATATATATATATATATATATATATATTATTTCTTCAGCAATTTTTCACTACTTAACTTCAAATTTTGTAAAACGTTTTTATTTGTTGTTTTCAATAACAAATATCTAAAATAAGTTATATTTTTTTCTTTTATATTATTATAATATTTGTGTTTTATAGCTGAATGACATCTGGTTTAATTTATTTACAGGTATATTTATTAATGTAAAATATATTTTTAAATATTTATAATATGAAGGACATATACAACTTCTAAGTTAAAAAATAAATAAATAATATTTATTTAAAACAACATGATAAATAGTTAAATTGATTGTTTAAAAATATAAAGAGTGCTAATGGACAACGACAACTCCGTCAATGTCCTAAGGATGAAAATGTTAGGAAGAAAAGACATATCCTTCACCGACTTCGATGGAAGATCCACCTCGACTATTGGAGAAATAGAACTACCGTTATTCGCAGAAAAAACAACCTCCAAACATCCTTAGTGATCAACGTAGGCTCGGTGTATAATGTAATACTTAGAAGACCTTATATCCACGGAATGGGGTCAATCTCATCCACTTACCATGAACTTATTAAATTTCCAACCACCCAAGGAGTCAAACAAATCAAGGGGGAACATAATTCGTCCAAGAAATGCTACATCAACTGCCTAAGGCTGAAAATCAAAAAGGGTAGCAACTACAGCAGCGATCGGAAACATCCCAAATTCTGGCCGAAGATGAGGTAGACGTAATCCTACAAAGAGAAGCGGGAAAGAAAAATCTTGATAGGGGCAGACCTAGAAGGTTGAACAATAAAGGAATTGATAGCTTTCTTTAAGGCAACCAAAACTGCTTTGTCTGGTCACATGAGGACATGACGGGGAGAAGTTCGGTCGTTATCACCCACCAGTTAAACGTGAAAGAAGGTGAGAAAGAAGTCAAGCAGAAACGGAGAAGGTTTGCCCCTAAATAAAACAAAATCATAAATAAAGAAGTCAAAAAACTCCTCGCCAATGGCTCGGTTAGGGAAGTCCAATACCCCGAATGGCTAGCGAAAGTGGTGGTCGTGAAAAAGAAAAATGGAAAGTGGAGGGTATGCATCGGCTTCACAGACATCAACAAAGCATGCCCCACATTATCTCATATGGACCTCACCATAGTCGCAACCACCAGATACGAGATGTCAGCTTCATGCATGCATATTTCGACTACAACAAATACTGATGCATTCCAACGATTAGGAAAAAATAGCCTTCATTAAAAAGAGAGGGATATAGTGTTAAAGGTGATGCCCTTCAGTTTGAAAAATGTGGGGTCAACATACCAAATGCTCTTAAACAAGATGTTTCAGATAAACTGGGAAAGACCATGGAGGTTTATATAAACAATACGTCGGTAATATCAGAAGAAGTAGGACAACACGTCTACCATTTAAGCCAAACATTCGAAACCCTCCTCTAGTATTCAATTAATTGTTAAATTTCAAGATTTATTTATAATACATTAAAATTAATTATCTTTTATTTTTTAGAGTATTTTAATTATAACAAATAAGATGAATTTTATTTAATAAATGTGAAACAAATTATTATTATATATATATATATGTATAATTTACTAATTAAAGAGAATAGATAGTATATAAAATATATATATTTTAAATTATTTATATTATTTTATATTATATTCATCTTATTTAGTGGACTATTACAATAATATTATATTTATAATTACATTATTTTTTTAAAAAAATAAAAATATTTAAAAATTATTTAATATATCAAATGAATCGACAAGATAATTAACCCGTTAGACCATCTCCAATGGGATGCCCTAGGTAGATGTCCAGAGGAGAGATAATGAAGTGCTCAGGAGTGCCACTGTTGCAGATGGGTGCCCAGAGTAGATGCCCATTCAAGAGAGAATAGGAGATGTTGGGAGGACCATCGGTGCCTAACATGTATATTTTATTATTTTTTTTCAATTATCCAATAAATGTCTGCCACCTGTTACTTTTTTGTTTTTATTTCTCTCCTAAATTATTTTATTTGTGCAGTATTTGTATTCCAAAGAGATGTTTATATTATATATTTCTACAACGGTTGTATTTTTATTGTAAATTTTAAATTAAAAGAAAAAAAATATTAACAATTGTTTCTTTATAAATAGGTGATACAAATAATTATACAAATAAATTCTTTAGAAAAATGGATTCACATCCAAATAATTTTTTTTTTTTTTTCAGATTCTTTTGAAGATGGGGAAAATATTGGAATTCCAAATTTTTTTCAATCGTCCCAGAGACCACACCAACCTCATTCTTCTAGAGTTTTATTTCAAATTGAAAAATCCACAGTTTTTAAAAAATTTTCAAAATTCTCCATATACTCAATATTCCAATTCTCCTCAGCAAACTCCAATTTATCAGTCTCTATCTGCTCAAATAAATTTTCATCAACAACCTTTTTCAAACCAAAGTCATGTTTCTGATCATGAGTCAGGAACACATTCTACTTCGATAGAGAGAGCATGTTCTGCTTCAATTGAAAGAGGAGGGCTGGAGAATATCGATTTGAATGATAAAGTAGAAGATGACATTCAAATCATTGATAAAGGCAAAGCAAAAGATAAGCTGAAGTTTTGGAATGAAGTCCAGAATAAGCTTCTCATCAGTTGTTGGTTGGGCATATCAAAGGATTCAATTATGGGTTTGTGATCAATCAGGTGATAGTTATTGGAAAAAAATTACAAATAAGTTTAATGAGAACGTTGAAGGAATTGACAGACAGAAAAGGACAACTAAGTAATGCAAAGAGCACTAGAACAAGGTGGCACCAGTCGTTGCATATTTTGATGGGTTCCATCAAAGAGCAACAAAATTAAAGTTCAGCGGTTGGAATGATGATGATTACATTAAGCAAGCATGAGAAATTTTCATACAAGAGAAAGGTAAACCTTTCAATTTTGAATATTTTTGGAAAGATATTAGAGGAGAGCCTAAATGGGATGAGACATACATAGAAAAAAAAACCAGTCCAAAAGAATAAAAGTTAACGAATTTGGAGCATATACATCATCAGGAGGTGATGCGAGTGAAGTTACTGTGAACAGAGCTCGTCCAATTGGGCAGAAGGCAGCAAAACGTAAGGGAAAAGAAAAACAAAAACATGTTGAAGAATTGGACAAAGAACTCATTGATTTAGAGGCTGGAAAAGCAACTGCTATAGAGATGATAGCGAAAGCAAAGGCAGATAAAGCAACAGCAATGAAGGAGCAAACAGAGACTAATAGGTTTAAATATGCTCTGGAAGTTCTTTCCACAGACACAACAAACATGTCAGATGTACAAAAGATTAAGCATGAAGAACTTTGCAAGCTCCTTAAGAAGAAATTTCTCAATAAGTAATGTGGTTGTACCATTTCATTATTGTTTATTTTTAATGTTTGAAAATTATCAGTATTATTTTGGTGTTGTCTCTATTGTTACTGAAACAAACTTAAATGCTAGATGTGATTTTCTCTTTATATATATATATGTATATACATACTAAATCAAGTTCTTTCCAGTAAGTAAATTATTGATAAAAAAAATATGATGTGATAAATGATTTATTATTCGTAAACCAGCGGTGGAGATGTGCTGAAATGTTACTATTACAGTTTCACAATGGTAAGAACTTGAGCACCAAGCCATCATCTTTAAGTAAATGATTGCCAAATTGTCAAAGGGAAACCCAAAAATTGCCAAATGGAAAATCTATGATAAATTCAGAAGGCTTCGGGCGAAGACAAATTGCCAAAGGGCAAACCTCTGATAAATTCTGAACGTTTCGGGCGAAGACAAAGTGCCAAAGGGCAACCCGAAAATAGCCAAAGGGCAAACCTCTGATAAATTCAGAAGGTCTCGGGCGAAGACAAATTGTCAAAGGGCAACCCGAAAATTGCCGAAGGGCAAACCTCTGATAAATTCAGAAAGTCTCGGGCGAAGATAAATTGCCAAAGGGCAACCCAAAAATTAACAAAGGGAAAACCTTTAATAAATTCAAAAGGCTTCGGGCGGAGAAAAACTAGCAAAAAGCGAACTTATGATGAACTCAGAACACATGCAAAATAACCTTTTTGGGTGCAACAGGCGAAACCCGCCAAAACACTTCAATTGAAAACTTTATAAGACAATGGGGGATTGAAATCAATCCAGAACAAAAGCGATCAATTCTATCGAAAACATAAACTGGGAGATTGGACGCCCAACATATCTAGAGATCAACGCAAATGAGCAAGCAAAGAATCAAAATTCGAGCACAACGCAAAAGACAAAAGACGGTAAAATATTTTCATTGATTAAATAAAAGTTTACATTAGATCTAAAATTACACTAAATAAAATTAACACAAAAACAACCCAAAACGCTCAAGGCCATCCTACAATGTGGCCATAGCATCAAGCTCCTTTTTGGCCAGCTCAGGGGTCAGCGATCCCTGAAGACCTGCTCAAGGGTAAAGGATCTGTTAGTAACTTCAACCTGAGCTGCCTCCTAAGTTAGAGCCTCCACCTGACCTTCCAACTCTTTTATATTCCCTTCGGCGGAATCTTTGAACGATCTCAAATCCTCTATCTCCCTAGCCTGCCGCTGAAGCTTAGCATCCTTCATATTATACTATGCCTCAAGTCCCAGGTTGTAAGCTTGCAGCATCTCGGCCCGGTTTACGGCCTCAACACACTGTGCCGTCACCCTGTCCAAATCCTCTTGAGCAGCCTTGAGTTCGGCTGAAGCCTTATCAACACTCTTCTCCAGCTCCCTTCTATCGCGCATGAAGGCACTATAATGATGATGCATTCCCACTACACCCTAGAGCGCCTGAAAAAATGAAAATCAGCAAAAAAAATCTACACATGATCTTCACGCTATACAAGCTGCCAACCGACATCTCATGAAACTGGGTGAAAGACAAGGAGTGCAACCACTCCTCGTCCTGAGGGAAGAAAAAATCGTCAGCAGCTTTGACCATTCCGGCCGAAGTCCTCCGGTTGACGAATCACCAGGAAACTCGAGGTAAAGTTCGCTATCGCCCGAAGAAGCAGACTTATTTGTAGTCGTATGTTTGGTGCGCCTCCTAGGGCGCTCAGGCTTTTCCTCCTCCTCCCTGAACCTTTTTTGCTTCTCGATCAAAGCCCTGAGACTCTTCTCCATTTCGGCCGAAGCTTGGGGCTCCTCAACGACCACCGTTCCCTTAAGATCCCAGGGACCTTTCCCATCAGAAGGGTCACGAGGACTAGGAGGACGAACATTTTCGGCCGAGCACTCTTGACGCTCGTCGGCCGAGACAGCTCCCCCTTGCCCAACGGCAAAAGCCTTCTCCTGCTCTGCCTGGATCTGGCACATTATGGCCATCATGGCTAGCGCCCGTTGACCTGTTGGCCTAGACATCACGTAGTCTATGATTTCTGCAAAAACACATAAATTCCAAAATAGACGATATCATTTTGGCCGAAAAAATCCAAAAAAAAATAAAAATTTTACTTATCCTTGTAAACGCCCAAAGTCGGCTAAAGTGAAGCTCATGCAATAACTTTTTGTAACCTCGCTTCTTGTCTGGAAGCGCGAGAATAGCCTCACTTCTGGCGCGCGCCCGAGGAGATGACTTGCAGTGTTTGGTACTATACTTGGCTACAACAAAAGAAAACAAAAAGTCAGATGATTCGGCTGAACGGGTTTCTCAAACAAATCGAAAGTTATCAAATCTACATGAATCCCCCCAGCACAAATGGTAGCTTGGATCCTTGCCCAAGCGAGTGATGCCCCAGACAAAGAAATACTTGTCCTTCCATCGACGCTCATTAAAAATAAAGCCCAAAATCAAGATCATCCATGAGGTCGATCATTCATGAGGTCGAGCATTCAAAATAAAGCGACCAGTATCAGGCTTCTCACGCTTGACGAAATAGGAGTAGAAGAATTCTTCGGCCGAAAATGCCAAATTGTACTTCTCCTTCAACCGGTCCATACTCAATAGTATTCGGATGGCAAGCGGGGTCAATTGACTCGGATGGATCTGGCACCAAGCAGACAATTCTTCGACCAAACCCATGATGGGGAACCTAAGGCCGATCTTGAAATGTCTAAGGTAGAAAGGCTCCCACCCATTGGCCAAAGCGTCATCGACTTTTTTAGTGTCCTTTGGGAGCCTCATCTAAATCCAATCAGGAAACTTGCAACTAAAACGCACAACCTCCAACTCACCCCTAGTCATAGCACTTCACACATTGAGGCAAGGGGAAGAATACCTTGAGACCTAGATTCGGTCGGAAAATTTCGAGCAGAAGAACACTCAGCGCCATCTTCTTCGGCCGAAAAATCACAAGTAAGACCAGCAAAAGTAGACGTATCCAGAGAGTTAGAAGACATCTACACTCGACCGAAAGAAAAAGGCAGGTTAGTGGTCTTCGACCGACGTTAGTGCAAATACTCACAAGATGATAGTTTCACACAAACGGCTACACAATGAATAAGACGAACACGTGTACATATGAAAACGAATAAAATAATCCACATAGGACAAAGCAGCAGAAATACGAAAAGGCAAAGTCAAGACCAAGTTAGTGGAGAAAACAAACGGTTAAGATCCAACCATAACCTTAACCTAACTGGAGCTTCCCCGGAAAAACGAGTTCAAGGCATAGATACGCCAGGAACCACCCAACCAAAACAACAAAAGGAAACAATCAAAATGACCAAATGAGGAAGAAAAATAAGAAAATTGGAATTGACCTTATAGAGCAGAGTGTGAGATGAATCGAGACTAGAGCTCCACCGGAAAAAGCAAATAGCGACTGAGTTCAGAGAGAATTAGTAGAGAGAGAAGCACAGGGAAAGTTTCGAAGAGGTGAGAGAGAGAGAGCTCCACCAACGTTTAAATAGGGGTATAATGATTTCACTTTTAGGGCATAGCAGTCGAGGAGCCGTCGAATTAAATGACGATTTAATAGACAGACGCTGACATGGAAACCCAAAGATAAATCAAGCCAGTAGTGGAATACAAGCTGGCAGGCACCAGGCAACAGAAAGACATAATCCCTGGCCGAAACCTTCGACAAAGAAGAGGCCTACTCGACCGAAATAAACCACCAACTTATCGCCATACTCGAAAGATTCAAGTAATGGCAATGAGGGATTACTGTGGTGGGAAAATAACCTACGACCTTTAAGGGTTGAAGATAAGGTTATAGCAATCCCAAAAGTCTAAGGTTCCAATGGTATCAGAGCAACCCTGCGACCGCAAGTGCGCCTGCGGACATAAGAGCCCTGAGCATTCGTCTAGCGGGGGTAAAGGTTCTGGGAATGATGTGGGCCAACCACAACGAGGACGTTGTGTCCTAAGGGGGGTGGATTGTAACACCCCATATTGAGACATGATTAAAAAGGAATTGAATTGCTACCCATATCACCAATGTGCACAATGTTTTTCGGGAGCTCAGAACTTGAGAACTCCAAAGTTAAGCGTGCTTGGCTTGGGGAAATCTTGGGATGAGTGACCTTCTGGGAAGTTTTCTCGGAAAACATGCGAGTGAGGACAAAACATGCTGAAAACGTAATGGTGGTCTGTGGGGCTAGTGGTCAGCCTTAAGACCGATTGTGAATGACTTGGCGCCCTGCCACCGCGCTTCGGGTTTCGGTCGAACAAGCATATTACCAGTCCATAAGAGGCTCCGTTCAAAACCATCCCGGGACACTCCAACACATCGAGAGCCAAACCCCAATGAGTCAAACAATACGTCAAGAATCAAGCCTTTGACCAAAGCAAACCCAACTGCCATTTACTGAGATATCTGTCTCCAAATACAATAAGTAGACCGAGTTTAAGAAAGATGAGGAGTCCCAATCCATATAGAAATAGGACCCAGATACCTCCTATAAATAGGAGGTAGGGATAATTTTTATTACTCACTAGAGAAACTCTATTCAAATCTCTTTATAAGCTTCTAAGCTATTTTTCGTCAGCAATCTTAGTCTTATAATTTGACGGTGGTTTATTCGGCACCACAGCGGATTGACCCGTTCAACCCATTTATTTCAAAAATTAAATATAAATTTTTAAATAATAAAATTTTATGTTATAAACCATATCATTACAATTAAAATTTTTCACATATATAATTAATTATTTTTAATACTGTGCATTTAATATCAAATGAAATTTAATCAATAATAAATTACATTATAAATTATAAAAATAAAATACAAAAAATAAATTTTAAAAGATTGATGGATTCATGTTCGTTATAAAAACTCAAATCGTCATTCCTACGTATACCATCATCCCTGCATATACCACCCGTCTTTCAATCTATATGTAAGTATTTTTTTTCTTCTTTCAAAAATCTAGATTCTCCTTCCAAGAATTAAATTGATCATTCATAGAAATGCAGCTGGTGGGGGTATGCCACCACTGTAATAG
The DNA here is from genome assembly GCA_031304145.1 of Cardiospermum halicacabum. Lineage (NCBI taxonomy): Eukaryota > Viridiplantae > Streptophyta > Magnoliopsida > Sapindales > Sapindaceae > Cardiospermum > Cardiospermum halicacabum. The sequence continues at coordinate 9,881,544 of JARJHC010000107.1, read as the reverse complement.
CAAGACTAGATGAAGAAGCTGATCGAAGCCGCTACGGAGGAGGTTTAGCGGAAGATATGAGCGGGAAGAGACAGCCGGGTCAAGAAATAAAAAACAGAAAAAGTGAATTTATTAAAAAAAAAAATAAAAAATATATTTATTATACTTATTAGCAGAATCTTGTGATTATTTTATTATAAAAAATCTCTTTTACTTTTCCAAAATACAAGGTCTAAAACCATTAGGACTAATTTGTTTTGTTGGGATAGGATGAGATAATTTTAAGTGATGAGATTGTTTGGGATAGGATTGGATAAATATAAAAGTCATTTTATGTTTGGTGTGGAGGAGGATAGGATTAAATTTTATATGGATTTGTGTTGGTTTAATTTGGATTAAAAAAATAAATTATTTTTTTTAATTTTAATTTTTAATTTGATATAACTAATATATATAATATGTATAAATTTATTTTAAAATTTTTAATTATTTCAATAAAAAATAAAATTCACTCTTATTATTTATTTAAAAATAAGATTAATAAAAAGTGAATCAAATTCAATAATAATAAAATGGGATAGTTTCACAAATAGTGTGGTGGGAAAATAACTATAAGGCATCATAGTCGAAGGTAAGAGCAAGCAAAGGGAACCGAAGTCCAAAACAAAGCTCGGCCGAAGACAGAAGGGTACCCTAAAACCAAGCTCAGCCGAATATAGGGAGGGTACCCAAAAGCTACCCTCGGCCGAAAAAGAGGGCCAAAGGCCCAAGAAACGCGCCAATCTAGCTCGACCGACATGGCCAAAAGGCCCAATGAAGTTCAACTCGGGCCGAGCATAGTAGAGTCCGAACCGAAACACTCCAGCCCACCGAATGATTACCTAACTAAACACGGATTTTCAACGCCCAATCGGAGAAAGAAGACTTATCATACCAGGCCAAGGATTTCCAAAGCCCGATAGATAAATGAAGACCAACCCCATTGAAAGAAGGAAACCAAGTCCAAGAAAGGAGATCGAATTCAAGGAAAACAAGTAGTCCCAATCCAAATAGAAATAGGACCCAAAACCTCCTATAAATAGGAGGTAGGAATGATTGTAAAGGGATCCGATTTTTACTCATTAGAACTAAACTCTGTGAGACCACATCTGTAAGCTATTTAGCTACTTTATTCAAGCAATCTTAGCCTAATATTTGGCTGTGGTTTATTTGGCACCACAGTTTGGCGCCCACCGTGGGGCTACGAACCTCACACACAAGGTTAAGGTTTCTTGAAAATTCCAAATTCCATCTACAATTATTCTTCGCATCTGTTCTTACCAGACATGGCTCCAATAAACCCTAATACCACCGACTTGGAAGATCAAGTTCCGAAGACACCTGAGGAACAGCTGGCGATCTTGACAGAGATGTTGAAAAAAGTTGAAGAAGAGAAGGAACAGTGGAGGAAAGAAGCGGAATCCAGAAGGAGATCCACGAACCTACCAAGGAAAAAGCCCGGCAACCAAACCGGAAATATTCTCCCCTCCGGAAGCGCAAGCTCAACTTTGAGGACTCCGGTGGGGAGACATCGGAAGAAAGTGATGGGTCGATGGAAAGCCGTAAAAACACAGATCGCCGCGATATGAGCAGATCCGACGAAGGAGCCAGAGGTCCAAAATCAACCCGGAAAGACCGAGAGAGGCGCCGTGATCAGGAAATCAGAGAACTCAAAGACCTGGTACAGAGAACCTCAAGAAGAAGGATCACGATGAGGTCGTCGACAATGCGATATTCCGACATGCCCTTCACATCATGGATCCTAGAAACAAAGATGCCCAAAAGGTTCTCAATTCCGAACATGAAATCATATGACGGGACAACAGACCCTGAAGACCATATCGCCGGATACAAAAATCGCATGGGAACCTGCAATATCCCAGAAGAAGATATGGAAGCAATTATGTGTAAAAGTTTTGGTTCCAACTTGGCAGGAACCGCCCAGAGGTGGTATTCGGCTCTGCCAGAGAAAAGCATCAAGTCATACTCATCATTGGTCACCAAATTTGTGAACCAATTCTCAGACAGCAGGAAGAAGGAGAAAGACGTAGATGATTTGTATGATCTAAAACAAGGGAGCGCTGAAAGTCTCAGACAATATGTCAGAAGATTCAAAGAGACCAAAATGGTCATTCCCGACTGCCGAGACAAGAGCGCCAGCAAAGCTTTCATCAAGGGCTTACTGAAGACTTCCAAGTTTTACAAAAGCCTAAAGCTAATCAAACCCCGCACTTTCGAAGACGTTCTGGAAAGGGCCGAAGACGCGATGGAGTATGAGGAGGAGCTCCAGCCCAAAAATCATAGAAGCTTCCAGAATACGCCAAGCTCCCACGGTCGAAACAGTACTGGAAATTTCGGCCGAACTGAAAGGCCGAGGAGCAACTTCAAGGAGACTAACCGCAGCGGCCCGTCTAGACCAGATTATACCGGCCATAATTCTTCGAGACCAGATTACCCCGAACACGGCCGGAGGAGAAAAGAACTACTACCTTATCCACTCACCATTCCCATAAGAGAAACCCTTGCAATTCTTAAAGGAATAGGAGACAGAGTCAGATGGCCTGACAAACCAGCAAACCCCGCAGGAGCATGGAAAGATAAATCCCGATACTGCCAGTTCCATGGAGACCATGGCCACAACACGGACGACTGTTGGACCCTCAAGAGAGAAGTCGCCGAGCTAATAAAAGCGGGTCACTTACGGGAATATTTATCTGAAAAGGGGCAAGAAATCGCAGCCGAGGCCGATAAAAATCGTCGATCTCCGAAAACAGTCCCAGTCGCGAACGCGGAAGAAGAAAGGGTGATCAACATGATCGTAGGGGGATCCGAGACATGCGGATTAACCAGCTCGGCAGCAAAGAGAAAGCTGAGAAACTCCCTCAATATTTATAGCATCAGAGACGGACCCACAACCGATAACTACTCTATCACCTTCACAGAAGAAGAGGCCAAAGGGATCAATGCGCCGCACCACGACGCATTAGTGATCAAAATCTCGATAGCAAACCTAATTGTAAAAAGAGTATTGGTGGATAATAGAAGCTCGGCCAACATACTATTCCTCGAAATATTCAAAAATATGTAACTGGACGAGAGGATGATGCGCAGAAAGGCCGTCTCCCTTATCGGCTTCGATGGTAAAACCACCTCAACAATCGGGGAGATCGAACTACCAGTATTCACAGAAGGGATCAATCTGCACACAACCTTTTTCGTGATAAGCTCGAGGTCCGCATACAATGTGATACTCGGAAGACCCTAGATTCACGATATGAAGGCAATCCCATCTACATATCACCAACTCATCAAGTTCCCAACCCCACGAGGGATAAAGCAAATAAAGGGTGAACAAAGCTCTTCCAAGGAATGCTACGCTAACTGCTTAAAGAATAAGGGGGTTGAAGAATAGCAATTAACGTCTCGGCCGAACACACCCCGAAGCCCGGCCGAAGACGAAGTAGATGAAGTCCCCCTGGATCAGGAAGGGGCGAAAACGGTGCAGATTGAGGCCGCAGTAGAAGGCTTGGAACGGGAAAAGCTGATAGGCTTCCTCAAAGCCAACCAAGACTGCTTTGCCTGGTCACATAAGGATATGACTGAGATCGACCCAACGATCATAACCCACGAGCTGAACGTGAAAGAAGGCACGAAACCAGTAAAACAAAAACGCAGAAGGTTTGCCCCTGAAAGAAACAAAATTATCAACGAAGAGGTCGAAAAACTCCTCGCAAACGGATCCATCAGAGAAGTCCAATACCCGAACTGGCTTGCTAATGTGGTAGTCGTCAAGAAAAAGAATAAGAAATGGAGGGTCTGCATCGACTTCACAAATCTAAATAAGACGTGGCCAAAAGATCCCTTCCCACTGCCACATATCGACCTCACCATCGATGCAACTGTGGGCTACGAGATGTTGAGCTTCATGGACGCCTACTCAGGTTACAACCAGATCTTGATGCATCCCAACGATCAAGAAAAAACTGCATTCATCACGGAGAGGGGGATTTACTGCTACAAAGTAATGCCCTTCGGCCTAAAAAATGCATGATCTACATACCAAAGGCTCATGAACAAGATGTTCGCTGATAAGTTGGGAAAAACCATGGAAGTCTATATCGACGACATGCTAGTTAAATCCGAGGATGCGGGTCACCATGTACATCACTTGAGCCAGGCTTTCGAGACACTCCGAAAATATAACATGTAGCTCAACCCCACAAAATGTCAATTCGGAGTCAAAGCAGAGAAATTCTTGGGGTATCTAGTCACGAAGAGGGCAATCGAGGCCAACCCGGATCAGATAAGACCCATCCTGAACATAGCAGAACCTCGAAGCAAGAAGGACGTGCAAAAGCTCACTGGAAGGCTAGCCGCACTGACCCGATTCATTCCTAAGGCTTCAGAAAAATTTCAGCCTTTTTTCGAGGCTCTCAAAAAATCCAAGGAATTTGAGTGGACAGAAAAATGCAGCAAAGCTCTGGCAAATATCAAGGATTTCTTGACCAGCCCTCCACTCTTGGCCAAACCAGAAGACGGTGAAAAACTCTACTTATACCTGGCACACTCCGAAATTGCAGTAAGCACCGTTCTGGTCAAAGAAACCGGGGGAAAACAACAGCCAGTCTACTTTGCAAGCAAAACCCTGACGTCGGCCGAGACCAGATATCCTACCCTGGAAAAAACGATCCTGAGCCTTATATTTGCTGCAAGAAAACTTCGAGCATACTTCCAAGGGCACCCAATTGCGGTCATAACGGCGCTACCCCTTCGAAGCGCCATCCATTCCCCCGAAAAATCCGGAAGATTAATGAAATGGGCCCTAGAACTTAGCGAGCACGACATATCCTTCGAGGGAAAGAGGGCGATCAAATCTCAAGCTCTGGCAGATTTCATGGCTGACTTCGAAGAAGCTCCACCGGCCGAAACAGCCTCGGTCATTAACCAACTGACAACACCCTCAACTGACAAATGGATACTAGAAGTAGATGGGGCTAGCAGGCAAAGCGGCAGCGGCCTAGGCGTATATCTCAGGCCCCCAAATCTACCCCCAATACTTCAAGCAATCCGATGCGAATTCCCAGCCACCAATAATGAGGTCGAATACGAAGCCCTTATCGCAGGGTTAAGGGTGGCGAAAGAAAGTGGAGCGCACAATTTAACGATCAAATGCGACTCCCAGCTGGTGGTAAATCAAATAAACGGTACATACCAGGCCCGAAACGAAAAGATGGCCAAGTATTTGAAGATGACCAAAGGTCTTATGAAACGCTTCCAAAAGGCCACAATAAAACAGGTCCCAAGAGAAGAGAACGAAAGGGCCGACGCTATGGCAAACCTCGGAGCCTCAATGCATAAAGACGAGCCGACGGGACCAATTGTATACGCCTTCCTTCCCAAAGCAGCCATTGAGTACGAAAAAGCCTTGGTCATAGAACAAAGTGACTGGAGAACCCCAATCATCAGCTACATCAATCATGGTCAAGTACCTGAAGACAAGGCAGAAGCTAGGAAGCTACGAGCTCAGGCCGCCAGGTTTTGCATCATCGGAGGGTTACTTTTTAAAAGATCCATAGGTGGTCCCTTCTTAAACTGCATCTCCCTCCCTGAAGCCGAACTAGTGTTGAAAGAGCTCCATGAAGGATCAGCCGGAAACCATTCCGGAGGAAGAAGCCTAGCATTCAGAGCGCACAGAGCCGGGTACTACTGGCCAACCATGAAGACAGATGCGGCCGAACTTGTAAAAAAGTGCGACAAATGCCAAAGACACGCCAACTACTCCAACCTTCCCGCCGGAAATCTACATAGCATCACCTCTCCATTGCTGTTTGACAAATGGGGGATGGATATCATCGAGCCTTTCCCGATGTCCACACAGGGTCGAAAAAGATATATACTGATGGTAACCGATTACTTCACAAAATGGATAGAGGCTGAAGCGCTAGAAAGAGTCAGAGAGCAAGAAGTACAGAAATTCATCTGGAAACACATCGTCTGCAGATTCGGCATACCAAGGGAAATTATCACTGATAACGGTCCTCAATTCATAGCGCAGACTCTGAAAGAGTTCTACAACCAGTTAAACATAAAACTTACGTACTCGACCCCAAGGTACCCCCAAGCCAATGGCCAAGCCGAAGCATCCAACAAAGCGGTGGTAGACTCACTCAAGAAAAAACTGGAAGGAGCCAAAGGATTGTGGCCCGAAGCCCTTCCCGAAGTCTTCTGGGCATTCAGAACAACCCCTAGAACTTCAACATTGCAAACCCCCTTCTCGATGGTATACGGAACGGAAGCAGTACTCCCAACAGAAATCCTATCACCACAAGAAAGGCTAAATGGAAGGGCCAATGAACAAGTCTGGCTTTCGAGAGAGATACTTCGGATGAAAAAAGAAATAGCGCACAACGAAGACTAGCCGAATACCAAACGGGGATAGCAAGGCAATACAACAAAAAAAGTCAAGGCCCGAGCCTTCCAACCTGGAGATTGGGTACTCAGAAGGGTATTCCAAAACACGAGAAATCAAGCCCATGGAAAACTGGCCGAAAGCTGGGAGGGACCATACCAAGTGGGACGAGCATCCGGAAAAGGGTCCTACAAGCTGCTCACGAAAGAAGGAAATGAGATAGAGCATAGCTGGAACATACATCACCTTAAAAGGTACCAATTTTGAATACAGCATGATAATTGTAATAACGGGCACTCTTTTCCCCGAAAGGGGTTTTTAACAGGGCCCCACCTCAATGCAATAAAATAGCCTTTTCATCTCATCCACTACTCTCAATGTCTTATACATTGCCAAAGGCAGACCCCTGGTAAATCTGGAGGGTCTCGGGTGAAGACATACTGCTCAAGGAGCAATACAAAAACTGCCCAAGGGGCAACCCGAAAATTGCCAAAGGCAAGCCCCTGGTAAATCTGGAGGGTCTCGGGCAAAGAACAACCGCTCAAAGAGTAAAAACTGCCCAAAGGGCAACCCGAAAATTGCCAAAGGCAAGCCCCTAGTAAATCTGGAGGGTCTCGGGCGAAGACCAACTGCTCAAAGAGCGAAAATCGCCCAAAGGGCAACCCGGAAATCTCAAAAGCAGACCTCATGAGAACACCGGTCGGAAAGATCTCAAACAAATATCAAATAAAACGTCTCGGCCGAAATCAACCGAACTACGGCCTCGAAACCTTAGAGAATAAAAAACGGCGCATGTAAAAATAATATGCTTGAATCGCAAATAAAAGGCTGGGGGATTACACCCCTCAAATAAATTCAGCACAAAGTACAATGAAAGAAATTTCATTAATCAAAAGAAGGGGGTTACAACGAGTACACGAAAGATCGAAAAAGAAACACAATACTCGCTCAACTCTCCTCACGAAGAGCAGCCAATGCGTCCAGCTCCTTCTGAGCAGACTCAGGAGTCAAAGACCCTTTGATGACCTGCTCCAAGGAAAAGGACCTGATCGCAACCTCGGTTTGGGCCGCCTCAATGGTAAGACTCTCAACGCGGCCCTCGAGCTCCTCTATTCGACCGAGTGAGGCTCGCTTCGCCACCCTCAACTCCTCCAGCTCCGCCGCTTGGCGCTTTAGCTCCGCGTCCTTCGAAGCAATCGAGGCCTCTAGCTAGCATTATGAGCCTCCACCCTCTCAACTCGGCCGACAGCCTCAGCACATTGAGCCGCTGTTTTGCCCAAGTCATCCTGAGCCGCCTTTAACTCGGCCGAGACAGACTGATACTTAGCCTCAAGGCCCGCCTGTCCCGCAAAACAGGGCCGAAATGCTTGCGCATACCAACCGCCCCTTGGAGCCCCTAAAAAAAAAGGGTAAGCATGGGAACCACCTAAGAAAACAAACAAGAGACGAACTTACCCTATAAAGGCTTGAGATAGACATCTCATAGAACTTTGTAAAGGACAAGGACTCTAACCACTCCTCGTCCTAGGGAAAGAAGAAGCCATCCGCATCCGCAATCATCTCGGCCGATATCTCCCTAGTGGAAGAATCCCCTGGGAAGTCAATCACATGACGACCTTCGCCACGAGGCTTTTGACCAACATGCTTGGTCCGCTTCTTGGCCGGCGCCACGCCACCCGCTATCGGCCGCTTCTCCTTCGCGACCGAGGGGCGAGAAGGCTTCCGAGAACCCTCTGGAACTGTCGGGCGAGAAGCCTCAGCAACCTCCGAAGGAACAGGACTTGGAGGACGGACAGGCTCGGCGGCCGGCTCAGATCGCTCTTTGACCGGCCCTTCATTCCCAGCAGAACCAGATGCATGGGCCTTCTCTTGTTCCGCTTAGATCTGGCGCATGATGGCCCGCATGGCCAAAGCTCTCTGACCCTCAGGCTTAGACATCACGTAGTCGAATAATTCTGAAAAGAGACAAACATCAGCAAAATTCGATCGAAGGAACTTAAAACACAACACAAGCAACTTACTTTTTCTAGTGAAAGCCCAAAGACGACTGACAGACAGCTCGCCCAAAAGCGTCCTGTAATCCCGAGACTCGGATGATAAAGCGAGAATAGCCTCGCTCCTAACACGTGCCCGAGGAGAGGACCTGCAGTTCTTCGTTCCGAAATTCGCTGAAAAGAAAGCAAAGTCAGAACAAAATCAAACTCGGCCAAAATGTAAAAAAAAAAAAAAACCTACAAGAGTCCCGCCAGTGTGGAGGGTAACCCAGCCCCTTTGACAAACGGGTCACCCCTTTAACAAAAAAGTACTTGTCCTTCCACTTGGTCTCGTTAGAAGAAAAACCCAAGACCAAGAGCTGGGCATTCGACCGAGCATTCGCACATACCGCCCAAACTCGGGATTCTCGCGTTTCACAAAGTACGAGTAGAAAAAATCTTCGACCGTAAACTCTAAGTTGTACTTCTCCTTCAAACGGTCGACGCACAGGAGAAGCCTAATAGTCATGAGAGTTAGCTGACTTGGATGAATCTGGCACCAAGTACACAACTCTTCGACCAATCCCATGATTGGAAACCTAAGCCCTATTTTGAAATGACGAAGGTAGAAGGGCTCCCAACCATCGGCCAACATATCATCAACCTTTTCCTCGGGCTAGGGCAACCGGGCCCTAATCCAACTAGGGAACTTGTAAGCGAAGAAGGTCGACTCCAGCTCGTCCATAGTCATGGTGCTCCTAATATTAAAGAAAGGAGGCAGAATGCCCTGAGGGCTAGACTCGGCCGGTGAATTACGGACCGATGAACATTCCTCGCCCGCGTCCTCCGCGGTCGAGAATTTTGAAGTCAGACCCCCGAAAGAAGATGTGCCTATGGAATCAGTAGACATCTACAATCGACCGAGAAAAAAAAGCAGGTTAGTGGTCTTCGACCAAAGTTAGTACAAACAAAAGATAGAAAATGGAAGCAAGCAAGCAAAATCAAAAATCAAAAATCAAAAAAGCAGACGAACAGTCAACAAACTCATGAACAATAGACGAAACCCGAAAACCACAAACACATCAGAATCCCAAACTAAAACGAAACAAAAGCCTAGAAGAATAAGTTAGAGGAGAACTAACCTGAAAGAAGCCGGAAAACACAGCCACAGGGCGTCGCCGACGAAAATGGCAGCGGAATCAGAAGACGGAAACGAAAAGTTTCAAACTTTTTAGAGAGAGAAAGCAAAAAGGAGTAAAGTGAAGAGAGAGGAACAAATCACAACCCTATTTATAGGCTAGCCGCAATGATGGCAAATCTAGGGCCCAGCAGTCGAGGAGCCGCCGAATCTACCTAAGACAAGACAGTCAGGGCTGACGTGGTCCACCAAGGAAACCACAGAAACCTCGGCCGAAAACAAAAACAAATGGAAGCCCGAACTCGATCGAGATAACGACAAATATTGCCATGCTCGAAAGATTCAAGCCATGGCAATGGGGGATTACTGTGGTGAGAAAATAACCATAAGGCATCATAGTCGAAAGTAAGAGCAAGCAAAGGGAACCAAAGTCCAAAACCAAGCTCGGCCGAAGACAGAAGGGGTACCCTAAAACCAAGCTCGGCCGAATATAGGGAGGGTACCCAAAAGCTACCCTCGGCCAAAAAAGAGGGCCAAAGGCCCAAGAAACGCGCCAATCTAGCTCAACCGACATGGCAAAAAGGCCCAATGAAGTTCAACTCGGTCGAGCATAGTAGAGTCCGAACCGAAACACTCCAGCCCACCGAATGATTACCTAACTAAACACGGATTTCCAACGTCCAATCGGAGAAGGAAGACTTATCATACCAGGCCAAGAATTTCCAAAGCCCGATAGATAAATGAAGACCAACCCCATTGAAAGAAGGAAACCAAGTCCAAGAAAAGAGATCGAATTCAAGGAAAACAAGGAGTCCCAATCCAAATAGAAATAGGACCCAAATACCTCCTATAAATAGGAGGTAGGAATGATTGTAAAGGGATCCGATTTTTACTCATTAGAACTAAACTCTGTGAGACCACATCTGTAAGCTATTTAGCTACTTTATTCAAGCAATCTTAGCCTAATATTTGGCTGTGGTTTATTTGGCACCACAAATAGCATTTTAAAAGTTTTAATTAAGTAAATGGGCCTTGAAAGTTTGAGTTAAGTTTTTAATCTTTTGAAAGTTTGGTTTTCATTCAATGGCCCTTTATGACCATTATACCCTTTTTAATTAAAAAATACATTTTAAAAATTAAGAAAATGAAGTTAAATGTTAGAAACCCAAAATGTCCTTCACTTACACCACTAAGTTACCAAAATGCCCATATAAATAGTATTCATAAAACCCAAAACCACCCCCACAATCCCTAACCCGATTACTCACCTTCCACCATTTTTCTCCCACGTTTCTTCTTTCTTCCATTGAAGATCTCTTTCAAGCTTGGGAAGTTACAAATTAAGGTTAGTATAATTCTTAAACATATCATCATTCCTTCTTTTAATCTTGTCTAACACTAGTTTAGATGGCAAATTGATTTCTAGGGTTTATGGTGGAATTGGGGTTTTAGAGATTTGTTTTCGATTTTGAGGTTCGAAGTAAATGGTGAATGGTTTAAAGTGAATGGATTTACTCATTTTAAGAAGAAAAGGAATACAATCATGAAGTATAGAGAATGATTTGGTAACATTGGTGGAGACCAGAATCCTACGTCTACATTGAAGACAGTACTCGAAAGCCTCACAATGGATGCCGACTGCCAAAGAAAAGTCGAATTTAGAGAGATTTATCTCTGCTATTTCCACTCCATAAGGTAAAATAATCTCAGTACAATAGTGAACAAATCTATGTATTTCTTAGGTTAGTCATGGTGAAAACTAGGTTTTGTTAAATTGAGGAAGCCCTCCGTATTAGTTCTTGACTCTTCATCTTTATACTTGTCATTATAGTGATGATCTTACATACTTTGAGGATTCAAAATGCCTAGTAATTTTCTATTTTTCTTTTTTAGCTGATGTTTCTATTAAATAATAAGTTGATGTCCAATGCATCATAAAAATTGTGAATTCCAGTTATATTGGTCCAGATGCAAATGTGATTGGAATAGGTAACTGTAAATGGTGATTGGGGTTTGTTGTTGGTTGTTAAAAAATGAGTAATCAATTTTTTTTTAGTTAGTTAATATGGTAATTGTGGTGTATTTGAATATTTGATGAATGAATGCATATGTGAAAGAATAGATTTGTAGTGTTATGTTAGATTTGGGATTTTAGAATTAGTTTTCAATATTGAAATTCTTTATTTGGTTTTGTTGTTCTTTGGTACAGAAGTATTAATTAAGTTTTATGTAGTTATTTAATGGTGTATAATTTATGGATGTGAATATTTGATGAATTGGTTTTAGTGTACTTAGAAGAATTGGTTTTTAGTGTTTTGTTGATAGTGAGACTATTTAGTTTAGTTGTTAATATTGAAATTGTTGATTTTTTTGTGGTTTTCATAGAAGCTTTTTTATTTTTTAGTTTTTTTATTTTGATTGTGAAATATTTTTCGGATTTGAAGTGCATAATAAATGGGATCTATTGTTGTTGTTGTTGTCTTTTGTCAATATACTTTAGTTATCAAAATTGAAATTGTTGAATAAGTTTATGTAAGTGGTTCTCATAGAAGGGTTTTGTTTGTGATATTACTTGCGGTATACTTATTGGATTTTTGAAGAGATGTTTACCCCCACTACACAATTAGTTGGCGAGGATAATGAAGGCTCACATGTCAATGGGGAGAGGTCCTCACATATCAATAGGGAGAGTCATGAAGATGTAGATATACCATCATAACATGCAAAATTTTAAAGTTCTTAATTTATGATTGTTGGTTAACTATTGTATGGACTTATTTGTTTGTAAATTTACTTTTGTAGATTTTTTTTAATTGATATTTGAAATGTACTATGATGTCCGTTAATAGTATTTTTTTTTGGAAAGAAAAATATTAAACTGTATTTGGAACTGGATTTTAAAGCTTGAAATAATACTTGTGAGTTTCCATGTCTGAGTAATTAGTTGTATGGAAAATAATGCTTATGACTGTACCTCTGAGTGCGTAAAATTCTCAAGTGGTGTACGAAAAATAGACACCACCTAAGAAGCATTTAGACACTGAAATGTAATTTAAAAAAAAAAAACTGACAGTGTCTAAATGTTTATCAGGTGGTGTCCAAAAATCGGATACCTCCTGAGAAGCATTTAGACACTGTCATGTTTTACTTTTACAATATTTAACAGTTCGTGTATGCTTAATGGTTTTGGTAAGGCACTTACAGCCTTCAAGCCTTCACAAAAAAATAAAACTTCTTCACATAAAAATAAGCCTTCTTCACACAGGGGTTAGAAAATGGACATTTTGGTTTTGGTAAGTTAATTATAACATTCCAGCCTTCACAAAAAAGTAGACTCATTCACAAAAAAATAAGTCTCCTTCACAAATATCATTCACGTAAAAATAAACCTCATCCACATAAAAGTCAATACTTAACTCTAAAATGTCTATGTGTCCTTCATAAAAAAAATTATATGTCCTTCATAAAAAGAAAGTAGTCTCCTTCACAAACATCCTTCACATCCTTCATAAACATCCTTCACAACCTTCACAATCAGGATAGCGTCCTTCACGAAAAAATGACCCTCCTTCACTGGGGACAAGATAGCTCCATATTGAACTACATAATGTTGAGATGATATTAATAACATATGAAAAAACATATTCCACCGAAAAAATATGGTCCTAAAATTTTGAAAAATGGCCTTCAACGTACTACGTGCATGTGCTTAGTGTATGCAATAGAAGATATGAACTTAGACAATAACCAATTCATGGCAAGAATCATTTATAAATATCTTCTATACTTTAATGTGTTATTTTTAGCATCTTTGTGAAGCCATCTTTGTGAAGGGGCCACCAAATGATTTGATCATTTTCTATCTACATTTACGTGCAACCTGTGTGAAGGAGACAAAAATTTAAGTGAAGCAAATATATTTTTTTGTGAAGGTTAGACATAACTTAGACAACATGTTGTGCACACAATCGACGCGTAACATTTATATTGGCACTATTTATGCATCCATTTAACACTACAATCACAAACCATAACATATAGATATTATGTTTAAATAATTCGATGTTATAGATCTATCTTGTTCAAAAGGTAGCTGAGTTATTGGTTACACTTTAGATTGAAACGATTACATTTTCTTTAGGCAAATAGGATGTAAATCGAAGAAATGTCTGAAGGAGTAAAAACGACCAATCCAAACATAATATATTATTACACAACCAACATGTTTTAATGTTTGAGATATTTGTAAACATTTGTTGCCATGATTATCTAGTTCAATATGGAGTTCAATATGGAAGAAATAAGCACATGTACATAGTATGGTGAAGGTCATTTTTCAAATTTTTTGAGAAATTATTTTTTTTGGTGGAATATGGCTTTTCATATGTTATTAATACTATGTCATCATTATCTAGTTCAATATGGAGTTATCTTGTCTATGGTGAAGGATGGTCATATTTTTGTGAAGTAGGGTATCATCATTGTGAAGGATGTTTGTGAAGGATGTAAAGGACGTTTGCGAAGGAGATTACTTTTTGTATGAAGGACAAAAATCTTTTTGTGAAGAACACAGAGTCCAAGAATAGGTTTCAGTATTGATCTTTATGTGAAGGAAGTTTAATTTTTTATGAAGGATGTGAATGATGGTTGTGAAGGAGGTTTTTTTTTTTTTTTTTTTTTTAATTTTTTATTTTTAGTCTTGAAGGCCAAAATTGACTTGCTAGAGATCTGAATTCCACTTCTGTGTGGACCCTACTGTGTGAATGAGGCTTATTTTTTGTGAAGGAGGCTTATTATTTTTTTTGGTTAATCCCAAAAAACCCACATACTTTTACCGAAATCACCAAAAAAACCATATTAGTTCTATTTTTCACTATTTTCCCACTTTAACGTTAAGAGCCGTCAGGTTTACTGTTAATTCAAGTTAGGATTAAATTAGACCACAGATAATTAAGGGTATTTACGTACTTTTACTGTTAGGGTTATTAAAATCTAAAAATAAAAAAATAATCATACAACACAACCGCCCTCCTCCAAAATCCACCACCACTGGTGACCATCTTCTCCTCTCGTCGTTCCACCTCTCACTCTTCTACCTCCGACGTCCTCACTTCCTCTCTCCCCTACACAAATATCCTCCTCAATAGCGCAAAGTTTCCATGGTCGTCGACGAATCAAAACAAAACGTCACCATCGTTCACTTCTTATCTCCAACTACATCTCAACTTCTCATTGTCTGTTCAGCATCACTCTCGCCCTAAGCTCCCTCACTCTTGTTCGTGTCTCATCTTATGGTCGTGTCTCTCTTGGCGGGCTTTGCTTCAATCTGATACTGTTGAGTCGGATTTTGGATTTTTAGAAGTTTCTTTTCTAATCTGGGTTTATTTGCAGATGTGGGTTGTTTACATTGTGTTATTGTTTAGTTTTTATGGGTTTGTGAGATTTTAGGTTTTGGTTTGATTGGTGGATTAAATTTGGGTTTTTTCAGGTGGATTAAATTTGGGATCTAGGTTTTGATTTTGGATTCTGAAAAGCTTCACTGGAAGCATGATATTGTATATGTTCATAATTGATTTAGATTTTTTTTATTAGTTGTTTATTGTGTTTTTTAGTAGAAGAAGAAGATAATGTGTGAATGTTTATGGTTTGTGGTTTTTGATTTTGGCTCTGGTCTATAGTTTATGATTTTAGGAAGAAGAACAGAAGATAGTGTGAATGTGTGTGGTTTTTGGTTTTGACTAATGTTTTTGAGTAGAAGATGGTTTTTGGTTTGTGATTTATTGTTTACTTTTTATTTTATTTTATATTTTTAGAAGAAGAATAGATTGTGAATTTTATGATTTTTGGTTTTGGATTTTAGTATTTGGGTTTGAATTTGATTTTGTGATTATTTCATTATTATTTTGTGTTCATTATTATTATTGTATTTTTGAGAAAAATAAAAGAAGAAGAGAAATTGGGATAAAAATGTTTTTTTTAATTTAATTTTTTATTTTGTTCTTTTTTTAAAAAAATAAAATAAAATTACGTAATTACCCTTGGTTACTGTTAACCTACTAACACGGGTGAATAGTAAACCTAACAGCTCTTAACATTAAAGTGGCAAAATAGTGAAAAATGGAATTGATATGGTTTTTTTTGGTGATTTTGGCAAAGGTATGTGGGGTTTTTGGGATTAACCCTATTTTTTTTAAGGCTTGACTACCAACATTCACTTGCTATAGATGTGAATTCCACTTCAGCTGTATGTGTGGACCCCACATAGTGTTTTTTGTGAACGAGGCTAATTGTTTTGTGAAGGAGGTTTTTTTTTTTTTTTTTGGAAGGCTTGACTGCCAAAATTGACTTGCTAATTGTAATATGTGGACCCCACTTTTTGAAGGAGGTTTATTTTTGGGCATAATTGTTATTACGTAAATATGCCAATTTTTTTTGTGAAGGCTAAACATACCTAAACATGGAGAAAACATGTTATTTCTAGTGCATTTACGTGCACCCTGTGTGAAGGGGACAAAAATTTATATGAAGGAGGGATATTTTCTAGTAAAGGTAATAATTAGGCCTGAATATAGAGAAAACATATTATTTCTAGTGCATTTATCTGCAGTCCTAGTGTCTATTAGAACTTCAAACATTTTAATGCAATTCAAATCATTTAAAAACAAAATCAAAGTCTTTACACATGATCACCACCTCAAACATTCGTACATGTGTTTACTGGAGTTCAAATTCTAACCACCACAAGAGACACGATTAAACATATATTTCACAGAACTATAACAACTTAATACATACATTTCCCATTATACTATAGCTGCTCTTTCTAGTAAAGTTCAAGACGTGACGATCACCACCTAACACAAACTGTTACATATATGATAGTCTAGGACAACATCTTAACCAACATATCTAGGGAAGCAACGAGCTTATCAAAATCCATGAATCCTCCTTTTATCTAGCCAAATCCGCTCCAACATTTTTTATTTCATCAAACTTCTCTCCTGTAAGGACAACCAAACAAATTGATTTAAGTTATTTTAATGTTAATAAATAAATCCTTTAATAACTCTCATCTATGCATCACATAATCAAATTGATATCTCAATATTGCTGTGATATTATAGTTTATAATCTATGCTTTCAAAAATGTTAAATTACTAGTACTAAAATGGTTTAAACATAGTTCACATAATAAACTTGCAGTAAGGTGCAATACCAAAAAAAGGGAAAAAAGAGTGAATCAATCATGTAATGAATATTCATAAAAATAAGCATGAACTATAACAAGAAGCAACTGTGAAAGGTTGGGAAGGCACACCACTATATCCGAATATTCAAAACTAGGTATCATTATCATTTACTATTGCCAAAGGAGTTTATAACAACAATGACCTCTCCAAACCCAGATTCTAAATCTCTTATTTTCCCACCAATCAGACTTTCAATACCTAAAACTCTAGCAGGTCTCCTATATCTGCCAGTGACTTGAAGAAAAATAACTTAAAGATGAATTTTTTAATCATCTACTACCATAAGAGATCTCAAGAAAATATACCAGAATCAATCTGCTGGATATTTGGAAATTGTGTCGTGGAGTAGGCAGAGTAGTTTGCAGATTTCGCCTGCAATGAAAAAACATGATCATAGTGGAGAAAATGGAAGAAATAATGAAAATTTTGAGGATCCTTCTTCAATTACAACAAAAAGCATTATACTTATTCATCACCACGAGGAAGCAATGAAAGACAATGAGTTTTCTTTTGTAAAACAATTTGATTATAGTGTACAATAAATTAGGATAATAAATATAATCAAGAATAGTTCTTTTTACCTTTTTATTGTCGCCCATTTTAAAGAATCTGAAATCTAACTAGCGAATTTGATATCTAACATTACAAGTATATTACTGTTTGGATATTTCTCTTCCAGATACTACAAACATGTAATATCACCAAAACTCAAATAAATAAAAGAGAAGTCAAAGAATTTCACTCTCACAAACTACACTACTCTACTTTTTTGTAGGATTAATCTTAATAAAATTTTGTAAAAGCAAATAAAAATTTTTACCATTAAAATAGCAAGAGAATCAACGATAACAACGTCTCCATCTACCAGCACATGCACATAACCAATAGGATTCAGCTTTCTGAACTATACAAAGTCATGTATCACATAAATCAAACTACTTAACAAATTAGAAAATCTCAAATTAACAAAACAGCTCGCTAGGACTATGTTGCTATTCTTTAAGCAAATTGACCGTTTTGTATTCATATTCTAGCCCCGTGATCTCAAAACCCACAACTTCTTTAAACAGACGAAAAAAAACTAAAGTAAGTGAATTGAGATAAAAAGATTAGACCTTTCAAGTTGAGGCCTATTCTGATGCGACATGAACAATAGCTCCTCAAGTATGAATGAAGTTGTAACTTATTGGAACTAGTTGCCTGCTCATCAAATTAATGGTTATTAGTAGAAGAAATGAAATCTAAACAACTAATAATACAACAATAAAAACTCTCTAACTATAACATTATCCTAACATAACCTATATTGCAAATAACCTATATTACAAACAGTTAAAAAGATAAACTACAATAAGCCCGGAACAATAAACATTGACACCAATAACCAGCCCACAAATATTCATATTCACCATAGCCTTCATCACGAAATCCAAACAATGATAACACCAAATCAAAACTATATAACAATACCAATATCCATACTAACATAGAAAAGATAACTATCACAACAAACACAAAATTGAAGAGAAGAAATTAAAAATAAAATGAGCTATCAGTTGCCTTCAAATAAACTCAAGAAAAGCAATAGAAGCAGTTGAAAACAATTGAAAATTTCACAATTCACACATGAGCAGCATAAGCAAATTGGAACTGCACAGTAGATGTAACTGAAACTGCACAAAACAATTTTCAAATCACATACACTCATAAAAATTGAGAGGCAGTATTACATACCCAGTCTCTTTTAAAAGACAATGCAGCTTTTCTTGTCTTAGGGTTTGTACCAACATCGTAACAGACTCCACAACACCACTAGTTCTTCCTCTCTATCTTACTCATCAGCCAGCTCTACCTCTTCCGCCAGAGCAACGTCAGCAGTCGCCACCACCACATGATGAATATAATACCCACTTCTAGTGTTGAAATCATCAATTAACCATCTAGTCACTATTGTCTCTCCTCATCTGCAATTCAGAAGAGAAAAAGGCGGAATCTTTGACATAAAAGAGATATGAGAAAGTGGTGGAGTTGTCGAGTCTTGTGAGTGAGAAGTAATAAAGAGGCAATATTCTTCCAATCTCCACCACGTGATGAGGTAAGAGACGATGCTGTTGATGATGATTTCAAATTGATTAGAAGGATATTTTGGTCATTCAACATTTAACTTTTATTTTAATTTAAATAAATTATAAATTAATATCATTCTTGTAATTAAATTTTCTGGTTGAGGGTAGAATAGGAAGGTTGGCTCATAGATTGAAAACCAACTTTTCTTAATCCAGTTGAAAGGGACAGTGAGTGTTTCAAAGGTATTTTTGCCTAATAAAATTGATACAAAATCTACAATATACAAACACACTTACAGCAACATATGACAGCAAACAATAACCAACCAACTAATTCAAAATTATGATATTAGCTAACATAAATAGAAAATTGAATCCACACATAACTAGTAATAATGAAGAACAAAAATCAACCACCAATAAATTATGTTTCATCTAGGATCATCTATATTTAGATTCTACACTAATCCAGGAAATAATGAAAAAGTAAAAAAGACGGATATTGAAAAATAGAGGCAAGCAGACGAAACAAATAAGGAAGAGGAGGAGAAGACAGGTCTGGGAGAAGCAAAAGTGAAAAAGATGGAAAGAGGATGAGAGGTTAAATTAACCAGGGGATTGTTTTAACTCTGAGGGATATTTTTTATTCAATCCCAATCCCACCTGACAAACCAATTGGTTTGGATAATTTTATTTTTTATCTAGAACTGGTTTAAGTGAAAATTTTATAATTAAAAATTTATTTTAAATTGAGCGAGCACAAAACCACTGGAGAACTAATAACGATAAAATCGGTTCTTTTTTCCCCACCTCCTAAGCTACTACCAAATCCAAACATCAAAAGACCAAGCTCGCATTGATACTTACATATACACAACACACATTATTTAATGGAGTGACTCTCGTCTGTTCTCCAACCCAACCAAAAAGAACTTGAAATAGAAATAAAAAGGAGCCTATAGCTCAGCATCGTCCTCAGCAGCAGCCATACTATCTCTGATTTCCTGTGACTTGTGCTTGGCAGCTTCAAGGGTGTCTTTGGCTTTGTGTTTTGCTGCTTCCGACACATCCTTGGCTTTCTGTTTGGCCCAACCCACTTGCTCCTCCGTCTGCGCCTGTCCTTTCTTCCTCTCCTCTTCCACCGCTTCGGATACCTTCTCCTTCGCGGATTCTATGTTGCCTGCCACATCACTTACAGTCTCCGTGGTCTTTGAAGCCGTGTCAGTAACACTGTCTTTGGCTTTGCCCGCCATATCTCTAACTGTCTCTGTAGTTTTTGAGGCTGTGTCCGCTACCCTGTCTTTGGCTCTGCTTGCCATGTCACTTGCTGCATCCCTGGCTTTCTCAGCAGCCCCTGCATCCCAGTCACACTCAAATCAAACACTAAAATACAAGTTACAACAAGTTAAAGATAAGAATAAATACCTGTCTTGGTATCATCCGACTTCATTCCCACTGCACCACTCAACTTATCCTTCGCCCAATCAGTCCACGTCGAATCTGCCGCCTCTTGTGTCCTTTTGAAGTCCTCGCTTTCTTCTTTCGTCGACGGCATGTGTCCCACACTTGCGCTCTCGCAACCGATCATCATCGCCATCATCAACACCCCTGCCACCATCAATACACCACTTGAACCCATCGTTTTCTCTACTGAACTGCAAATGCGATACCAAGTAAGGAAATACGGTTATTTGATGGGGGCAATTTATCTAGAAAACAGGTTAGTCGGGATGTTACAGGTGCCAGCCTAACCGCTTCGGAACTGGCCACGTGTACATTTGTGTTAACACCTGTCAACATGCCTACCCAGGTTCTCAAATCAATGTCTTATTCGGACTTTATACTCCACCGATCAGTTCATCCAAGTTAAAAATATACAAATACAATCTTCCTATCCTATTACATGTACTTGGAGATGTAAGGGGTGGGGGGAATGAGATGAAATATTTTTTAATTTATTAAGCATCATAAAAACTACTAATATAAAAAAATGAAAAAAAAAATCAAATAATTCCATATAAAATATATATATCCTTAACAACAGTGTTTTTATTTATTTAACACCATTAAATATCAAATGTAAGACAAATGAAAAAGAAAAATAAACATATCATGCAATGCTTGCCATTTTGTGATTTTTGCAAGTTGGAATGGAACAAAAGAGGTGATGGTGAAGGAAAACACCAACTGGGACCTCAATGAGTTCGACCTCTAACTTACTACCAAATATACGCACTTTCGAACTATATTAGGATTCTAATCTATTAAGATATAATAGCCGCGGAAAGGCAGATAATTTAGTTCAGTCCACATTTGTGGATGAGAAACTAAGTCACTAACACTAATAGGCAAACATCTAACCGACGGAAGAGTCTCATTACATGAGGCTGATTACTGAAGTCTCCACAATGAGACTGCCTGGACAACAAAAGCCCAGAAACATCACTACATATTAACATGCTACATCCATCACTACCACTGCCTTCCGATGTTCCTTCATGTCCCAAACCTTTTTCATCCTTCCAAATATGCTACCGTCATTCCGGGGCCGGTTCTATTAGAAAGGAAAAGAAAAAAACAAAACAAAACAAAAGAGAATCATTAGAAACTAAACAACTATTCACATCATAATTCAGTACTAAAATTGTAAACTAATAAAGCATAATCCTGAAAGAGATTGGGGATTATGATGCCTAATCATAACTACATTGACTGCAAAGACGAAGTTCAACTTTCTAATTGAAAGAGGATGAAATTGACATACCTAAGCTGGGAAGCTCTACTGTTAAAGAAGTTTTACAGGTCTTCTTGTTGTGGCCAAGGCCCTTGCACTTGCTGCACTGAAGCTGCCGTTTAATTATGTCAACTGAATCAACCTGCTTCATCTTCGGCCGGCCTGGTGGGCGTTTAGTTGGGGGTGGTGTTACAGTGACGGTCTCCTGAGTCACCTCACAAACTACTTTGTCTACATTTGGAACCGGGTGAATTGACTCTGCATATGTTAACCGGTAACATTCAGTTGTGAAGTATCTACAGCAATACTCATAAGGATCCCTGCCAATGCATTCAAACACTGCTATAGCATGACAGCAAGGCAAACCAGTTGATCTCCACACCTTACAGGTACAATCCATCTGGTCAACATTAACTACTTCCACTACATCTCCACGGACCTCAAATGAGGTACCTTCTAACAGTAACACTTGAAATGACCGTGAAAGTCCAATTTCTTTTAAAAGGGTTTCTTCCTTAGACGGTGTCAGTTTTGTAGTCCACTGATTGGATTCTACACGGCGCATGTAAATGGACTCCATCATCTTACCACGCAACACATCAACCATCTGTGTAATTGGCAACTCATTTGCATCTGAGACCCAATTGTAAAACTGCTGTCCGAAGTTTGATGACATGTGGTTATACCTTGCTCCTTCAAAGAATGCATTGGCCCAGCGCTGTGGTTCACTTTGTGCCACCCAATTGTAGGCATCAGGAGAGATGCACTTAATGCTCTCAGCGGCAGAGTGGAAGCCCTCACGTTTTGGTGCATAAGCAGCAGCATAAAAATCATTGATTATGAATCTTCTAGCTTCATGAGAAAATTGTCCTTTCAAATCTCTATTAAGTTTCTCAGCAAGATGGCGCAAACAATAGCCATGGTAGCAATTCTGAAAGACTTCATTCAATGATTTTTTCAAGCCTTCCTCGAATGCTGCAACAAAAGTGATTCCTTCAGATGTCGAAATTGCAGCTTTTAGTTCCTGTAGGAACCAGAGCCAATTTTCATCAGTCTCAGCATCTACTACAGCAAAGGCTACAGGAAAGATGCCATCATCGCCATCTACAGATGTTGCAGCCAATAATGTTCCTTGATATTTTGAATTTAAAGGAGTAGTATCCAAGAAGAGGAGAGGACGACAACCTTGCTGGAAACCAGAGATGGAGGCATGGAATGAGATAAAAAGACGATGGAAGCTTGAGTCATCCTTTGTGCTGAAAGTAACAACACTTCCAGGATTGGTTTCTTTAATCTTCTCACAGAAATAAGGCAACAGAGTGTAAGCTTCTTTATAGGAGCCTTGAAGTTGCTCTCTCGCAATCTCTTTAGCTCGCCATGCCTGCGAATAATTCAATTGAATCCCATACTCTCGTTTGATGTCATCAGCAATATCTTTTGGTTTGTAGTTTGGTGAAGATTTCAATTTTTCCTTTATAATATTTCCCACCCAACCTCTAGTTGCCCGATATCCAGCTTTCACTGCAGCTCCTTCACATGTGTGTTTAGAGCTCATTTTCTTGATACAAATCAATTGGGTGGTTGCTAGTCTCGAAGCATATATCCGCCATGGACACCCCTGAGACTTGCACTTAACAGTAACACGGTGACTGTCATTTTTCTTGTATCTATATGCAAAACCATGCGCAATTGAGTACTTATGCAATGCTTCTCGAAATTCAGTGAAAGTATTAAACCTTTGGCCTAAACCAGTAATGGTATTTTCCCACTGCAGTGCAGCCTTTCTTTGGCTTTCATCATTAGAATCAAGAGGCATAGCGGATAAAGGAGTCCCATCAACCATATCCATATCAACAGGCTCAATGACATTGGTCATGTCAGCATCACCAGATGCAACAACAGGGACAACAGCTTCTGACACTGTTGTCCTACTTGACCTACAAAATCAAATTATTTAAGTGAGATTCTAACCAAGTACAAACACGCAAGGGAGAAAAAGGCGCGTTCATTTTCTGTAACTAAGTACAACTGCTCATACGAAACCATATCATTTTCTGTAATTATTTGATCAAATATTTAATTGATGTTCACAGCTTATCCAAGTCAACTAGGTATAACAAATAGGCACATTTACCATGTGACTATTAGAGAGAAAGGAAATTGTAAAAGTTTCGGTTCACAGCATATCCAAGTCAAGTCACTAGGTACAAACAGGCGCATTCATCATTTGGCCTTTGTACACTATTTTGACTTGCTTCAACATGTGAACTAAACAGAACTCAAAGTATCGTACAATCAAAAAATACACAACAATACAAATATTAACCAAATATAAATATATAGAATTTTTAAAAAATGGACAATACCGACTAGCAGGCATATTCGAGACATTTCGGGCAGCAGCTTCCTCAGAGATGATAAAGACGTCAACCGTCATCGTCTCTCCAATAAAATTGATCATTCGTTTCAAATCCTTATCTTTTGAGATAGTGATAAGGGTCTTTTTATTCCCCGGAAGAAAGTACTTTAAAGTCATGTTATCAGCACTGCAGCTAAACATCTCTGCTATTTCTGACTTGAAATTATCCAACTCTGTTTCCTCATCAATGTCAATTGCATAGGCCTCCCCACCATTATACGACAATGATCCATCCTTATTAGTAATAAACTCACCACCGGATTGACATATAGCTATTATTTTCTTTCCAGCCATGCCTTAACCAAAATGAGACAATGAAACAAATGTATTGTTATCAAATTATTCTAAGAACATTAAAATTATTGAAAATGGACAACATCATCCAGCATCATAATTTACAAACAAAATTTGACCTAATAAGCAAGCCAAACAAAAATTGACCAAATAAGCAGACACTAATAGCAGAAACATGGAACACCCTGCTTCATTATTACTGATCAATACCCATTACACAATGGTAATCAGAACTTCTTCTGACGAGATAGACCTAAAAACTGAATCCATAATCTTCTATCTAGCAATGCATTATAAGTATGGTATAAATCAAACAGTGACCATAATGAACCCTGCATATCATAATCTAAGTTATTTTTAAGACAAATTCGAAATGCATGCTAAACAAATATAAAAGGCGCACAACATTAGGACTTAACGCAATAAAATCAGCCCTCGTTAACCACATATTCATAGAAACTGAAACTCCATTGTAAACCCAAAATCTAAATACCAAAAAGGAACAATGAAACAACAAAATCTGAGTTATGCGAAGCAACTCGAAATTGCATACAAGAATGAAGATAAGAAAATTCTAGAAACTCTAGATTCAAATTTGAGAGAGAAACCTAACAAACCTGAAACTGGAAAAACGAAATTACCTTTAGGCCGAGAGGAGAGGAGAGGAGGGTCAAAAGAGGATTGTGGTAAAGTTTAGGGTTTCAACTCAATTTCTCGAAACTTTAGTTGATGCGTCTCTCACTAAAACCGGAAGAATATGGAAGAGGAAATTTTTACCGACTCGAAACGAATCGTATTGGTCTCTAACTCTACTTCTCTTGTGGACTCACTTACTTCTAGGCCCAAATTTATGTGAGCTGACTACAGGCCCAGTAAATTGTCTTGTCTTCTGAAATAATTTTTTAATAAATAAATAAAGTTGTAATGGTGGAGACTGGTCAGGGTGAGAAAACAGGACATGACATTGCTTATTATTATCTGATTGTCTAGACGAGTAAATTGCTTTGTTTCAGATGGATTATGGAGTTGGAGGTGTTGCTTCTCATCTCTGTCCAAATGGGTTTGTCTCTTCCTTATCTTTAACAAACAATCAGGTTCGGTTAAAGACTCTTCTTTGCTATGTTTTATATTGACGGATATGAAATGGTGATGTTTTGAAATGGCTTTGTTGGCAGAATGTTGAGAGTTTGTGTTTGCCTTCGACTGGGTTTAAGTGGCGTTTGGTAATTGCATATGATGGCACCAATTATGCAGGTTCTCTTGTTTGTTTCTATCTTAAACTTGCTCTTGAAACCAACACTTCATTTCATCTCTGGTTGTGTAGTTTTTAACTAAAGTTCATATATGTTTTTTATTTTGGTGTGGCTAATTGTATATGAACTATGTCATAAGAACAGTATGATGGTTGGTTTACATTATTGAAATGGAAATTACAATTTTCTAGTGCTGAACATGTCAAAGTTCATCTCAGGTTGGCAATTTCAGACTTCACCTCCAACAGTCCAGTGCATTGTAGAAAAAGCTTTAACCAAAGTAACAAAGCTTGAAAGAAAAGATCTGCTTTTAGTTGGTGCTAGTAGGACTGACACTGGAGTTCATGCTTGGGGTCAGGTTTGACACTCTTATTTTGTGTGAGGTTCAGTCTATGACTATGAGCGTCCTTGACAAAGCAAGAAACTTATATTAATGGTTAAGTTTTCAGGTGGCACATTTTGTTACTCCATTCAATTATGATAGATTGGAAAGTGCTCATGCAGCTCTAAATGGCCTTCTTCCTTTTGATATACGGGTTACGGAAATTAGCCCTGCGGTACCTGAATTCCATGCAAGATTTTCAGCCAAGAGCAAGGTTTATCACTACAAGATTTATCATGGTGCCATTATGGATCCATTTCAACGTCTCTATGCATATCATAGTACTTATAAATTGAATACTAGTGCCATGAGGGAGGCTGCACAGTATTATGTCGGAACACATGATTTTTCTGCTTTTGTCAATGCTTCACGCAATGACCGGGTGCCAAATCCAGTGAAGAATATATACCGTTTTGATGTTGTGGAGATGGTAAATAATATATATATTAAAAGTAATTAAGAATTTTCATTACCATCATGAATGCCCCTAGTGAAACTAGTTAATGAGGCTACATGTCTGCAGACTTGGTTTCTACTATTAATGTCAGTAAGTATCAAAGATTTCAGAGCTGATCTTTGATTGTACTTTTGTTTAGGGAGCTCTTCTACAGCTTGAAGTTGAAGGCTCAGGTTTTCTGTATAGACAAGTTCGAAACATGGTATATCAATCATACTTTTTGGTATATTAGGGAGTTTATTTTCAATTACATGCATAGATTTGAGGAAGTTCGGTAGATATCCCCCAGCTTTTGCTTTGTGGATCATTCCTTAATTAATTTTGCAGGTTGCTTTGCTCCTTCAAATAGGAAAGGAAGCAATTCCTCCAGATATAGTTCCAAAGATCTTGATAACTCGAGATCGCAAAGAGCTGGCAAAGTACACCCTGGCTGCTCCACCTCATGGCCTCTGCCTTGTTTCAGTCAAGTATAATGAAGAGCACCTACGGCTTCCTGAAGGGGGGCCAGCGCCGAGTTTTGGTAGGAATCACACAATTACTAAATGTAAACTTCCATTCTATTAGCTATTTGTTCTGGTGTTCTTTTTTTTTTCAAACTGAAACACCATGTCCGTTGGGCATAGGAAGATAGAATTTAGACCTGGTTACTGACAAGATCTGTGATTGATGCTCAATTTTCTATAGTGGAAATCATTATTCAAACTGAAGATGTGGTTACTAGCAGGTAGCTAGAAATAGATTATACTGCTTGGTATGATTAGCCTTTGTAAACTGAAAATCATCCCTGTACAACTGATGTTATGCTCATGAATTTGAATGCTTTCCAGGCAACAAAATAACAGTTTCTGTTTTGTCTCATTTAGATCAATGATTTTCATGATTTTTGATTACTTACAAAAAATTGTGGTTTCTGTTTTGTCTCATTTACATGGGACTTTTGATGACTTTCATAAAATTTCGGTTTCTGTATGTTATTATTTGGAATTGGAGCAAAGTTTACCTGATTTTAATAGTAAGTTCTACTTTTATAAGTGGCAACATTGAAGACAAGGTTGATAATGATTCTCCATCAAATGAATCCAAGTGAACAGTCCTGGAGAATATTTCTATTCCAAAGAATTGCTGTCATTTATGGGAAAGAACACTATTCTCTCTCACATAGTTTATTAACTTGTCAAATGGAGTAATACACAAGAACAATGGGCATTTCCTTGAAAGTTTGACATTTTACAAGTCTAAAACAAAGCTACCTTATGTGTCGTAAAATCGAAGCTCTATCATAAACTCTTGCTGCTTTGGGGCGTACCAAGCTACAGCTTTAGCTGAACCGAGAACTTGCAATGCATATTCAATAGCAAATACAGAATCATTTGCATGTATATCTCTGTTTTTCAAATCAATAACAACTCCTGAATCAACTCTAAAACTGAAAGGTCCAGCAATCTGCAAATGAACACACATAATAACAATATGAATAATAAACACTGTAAACTGGAAACAAGGTAAAACGCTACCCAACTACATTTTTAAATGTTTTTAAGTTTTGGCAGCAGCAGCATAGATGATGAACATGCCAATCATCATCTTCAAACCAGCTTAACTTCAAAATTAAATTTGCTAAGATGCCAAGAATGAGAGTGAAATTATGCATGGCTTGTATAACTATCAATTCTTGAAGCTGTTAGGCACCATAGTTGGCTAAGCAGTAACATAAAATAAATTGAGTGATTTTGCATCTAATTAAAATACCTGCTGCTGAACAGAGACAAAAACCTTAGGGCAAACTGCTTGGACTGTTTCCAGACTGGGCTGTTTAGAATTGATGAAATCTTGTGCTAAATGTGTGGCACCAGTAAGAAATTTCACACCAGAAGGAAAATCCAAGCGAGCATGGAAACGAGTAAGATCAGAAAAAAGACTTTGGAAAGTGCCATGCTGTGCCGTAAATGCCACAGATGCAAAAAGATCAGCTAGAAAGGTAGACTTTATGGAAGGAGTATCAATATTGAAGCTTCTAACACTTTCAGAATCCTCTCCAGCTAGGGATCTGGCTAATTTATCTCCAAATGAGGCCGTCATTGAAGCACCTATAAAAGGGATGAACTGTTAAACACATAATTCTATCATTTATCAATTGCATCATTCTATAATGCGGAGCAGTATACAAGAAACAATGGTGGCCAACATTTACTGCAAATATAGGACTCCTGCTATCCATAGGTAGAAAGACAGTATATAAATGGAAATCAATTACAAACTTCATAATTACATGGCCTAACTTCAACAAAGAAATACAAATAATTGAAGTAAAAGCACAAATACATATAAATGTAGTTAAGCTGAAAATTTGAGAGAACATGAGGTAGTTTACCAATTAGCCCAGATAGTGAGACATGAGGATCGGAGAGGAAAATGTCATAAGGCTGTACCATCTTCAATTTAGAAGCTGTACTTCTCCAGACATCAATGCTCTTCTTATACAAAAAAGCAGATTTGAAAGCCAAGGTAGGACGCAAAGCAGGAGGAACTGTAGGGGAATTGCCATCATGAGTTCCCAACTGAGTGGGGGAACCGGCATTGTGGTGCATGGTGAGATGATAACTTAGACCGGAATCAGGAGCAACTGAAGCCAAATCAAGAGCCAGTGAAAAGGGTACATCCCAATAGTTACTAAACTTATCCACAAAGAGTCCAGGCCAGATTGCCTCCACGGTCAAGTCATGATGAGGAAACTGCCAACAAAATCCAATCACAAATAGCTAAACAGAAGAATACAAGGTGTAATAACCAAAATAGAAAATGAAGGACATGCCTTGTGATGAAAAACAGCTTTCTTTCGGGAAGAATTATCATGAGCATAAGCATCTAAGCTAAGAAGAAGTGTATCATCAGAAGATAACAGGAATTCAGAGCTAAAACCGAGAGCGTACAAGGACTTATCACGAAGAGTGCGCATCCAATTGGACTTGAAATCATCGGCCTTTTTAACAAGTTGAACAAACTTTGAGACGTTGAACTGAGCGAGCAAAGTAGCGAACCAGTTTTCATGGAAAGGGATAGTGAGGACGCGCTGTACAGTGAAGTTGTTGGGAGGAGAGAAGGAGGGAATGAAAGGGAGGAACATGAAACGCTGGAAGAAGTCGATTTGTTTAGGTCTAGAGAGAGCAGTCCCACGAGACACGCCCAATGGAAGTGGGTTTCCAGGGACCGGTCGAGCAGTGCCTTCTAGTGTTCTCGGAGTCGACAAGTCCAGCTCCCAGAACTCCCCCTCCGTTGCCCATCTCAGCTTCTTCATTCCTCCGCTCTCCTCTCCTCTCCACTGTCACTCTCTTTTTAAATTTCTATCACAGTGCGCAATATAAATATCAACATCACAACCTTAATCAAAGGTTATTTATTGACAGAGCTTCCATCTATGACATTCGACATTAATTTTTATTTTTTAATTAGAAAATAAACAAAATGGGTTAAAAAAAACAAAAAAGTGTAGTGGAAAGATATAAATTCAGTACATTGCGTATAGAGAAACTCCAATTCTTTTATACAGAAGCTCAACCCACAACTCAACAATGTTATAAAAAATGGTGTTGGAGAGCACAGGTCACTCCACATTTTCAATTGTCTCAATTACAAATGATAGACATTTTTTTATACAATCACTCTCTTCTCTTCTAATAATTAACATCAGTCCGCAAGTGAAGGCTATAGCAGTCACTCCCTACTATGTTGAAGTAAAGGCTATGTCAGTCACACATTCAATGAATGAAATGAATTTCGTTCAATCCAGCTTTGTCCATCTGTTGTAGTACCATCTCCAGAATTGCAAACACAATGATCGATCCATGAATTTGTCAAGAGAATTCTCATCTTCTCAAGGAATACAATCCCATGTTTAAGCTGTTAATTGCTGACCTTGACTTTTTAAAGAGACTAGTTCGCTCTCTTCTTGTTGACCTCGGCGTCTCAAACTAATAGGAGGCCAATTTCGAAGTCTGTCTGGCCAGAATCTGGACACGCAATGCAATATAGTAGTTTAGTCAGTTAGGACAACATAAATCATTATATTGTAGTATGTAACTTAAGACTGTAACCATGAAAAAACAAAATAAATGCTCCTCTGTCAACACTAGCATGCATACATATGCAACCAATGAAAAATAGTTTCATATATTGAACACTAAATGGCTAGTCATTGATATAATTCACAGAAGACATACTTCCAACTTCATGAAGTACCTCAGGTAGCAACAAAAGATAAGTGCCTACATGATATCTAAGTATGGGAAGAATTTGTAACTTACAAATCCAATCGTTCACAAATTGCTCGCCGTACCGAAGCATTCAGACCATAGGCTATTGAGTTGAAAAGGCCCTAAAACAATTAATCAGCGCCCATCAGTTGTTAGGTAATCTGAAATATTTCAAAAGTATTTAACGTGCTCAAGAGCAATGACATACTGAGACAGCTAAATTTAAATACAGAATTCACATAAAAATATCAAGTAGTATGTAAAGAAAGCCATCAATTTGTAGACAAAAATTGAGAATATCCGTATAATAATGCAAAATGAATCAATTATGTGATCAAACTAAGAGTTGCCAAATCATTTGTTCTTTGACAAATGCCCAACATTAAGAAAACAAAATCATTGTTCTTTTAATACACATTTATGAGCAAGGGTCGAGATGCATAATCATATAAGGAAAAATTACAATATGACACTTCTAACTAAATTTAATTAGCCCTAAATCCAGACAGCAATATATCAATGAAGAAAAGCCAAAATAGAGATCAATTACCATGAGCGCAGCTGTCCCAACATCAAGGAATGTAAGCCAAAATAACTTATGGCCTGGCTCAATAAAATCATGAATACGGTTGATTGTGCCAAAAGTCCATGATCCTATTAAAATCAATGGATAGTATCCCCACTTGTTCAAAGCCTATGAAAGAAATAAGAATAATATGTATGAGGCATAAGGTTTGCTCATAGTTTGAGAAAAGAATGAAACCATAAAACTCAAAATGTGCAATGACATCACAGCGGGGGGCATTGATGGAAAAAGTGAGGCAGACACTGGTTTCATTGGTCCGGTGTCACACAAAAATATGCAAGGTATAACAAGTAAATCCTTCCTGATGTTCCATAATCAACAAATTGTATACCTTCACGTCAAGCTGATGTGCTCGGTTAGACATTCCAACTGCCATCTGAAAATCCACATTTGAACAATTGTCACTCATGGATCAGCAATTAAAACAATCTTTAAAAATTGACAACAACATTTGCATACATACACGTGTCGCATTGTTTAGCATGCGTATAACTTGGAAGTATGTGAAACCATTGTAAAGAATAGCACCCCAGAGTGGTGCATAAAAGGTTAAAAAGTGAACAGCCTGCAGAATAGAATAATGATTTCATTAGCAAATCATAAACAAATGAAAAACTACAAAATAAAATTTCAATGAGCTAAGCACCTGTCATGTTTGAGCTAATTAGACAAAAATCAAATGCATAAAAGAAGCTAGCATACATTACTAGATCAGCAGAGAGGACTAGATGGCTATTCATAACTAGTTCAACAGAGTACTAATAAATTTACAAAAACCGAAAGCCTACGGCTCAAAGAAACTATTCAGCACACTAAAGTTTGTAGTAAACAAAAACTAGATAAATGGACTTGCCTTGCCAGTACGACCAGTTTGTGTCCAACACCATACTCCAGAATGCCTATGCTCATTGCCAATGGAGCGTATGACAGTGACAAACAATGAAGTCCCTGCAAGATTGAAACATATAAAACAATGAGCTTCTCTAAAGATACTAATAATAACAATACAATATCCAGCAAAAACGCATCATATTCATCATACCCCACACATATAAATGAAACATGCCCTCCAAATCTTCAACATCAGTTTTGTGTTTAACAACAGTGCGATGTAGAGTAAAGGCAATGGTGGTTGTCCAAAGGAAAGAAGCAACACAGAAGAAGTGAGTCGTGTAACCCTGAGCAGAACAGAAGAAGCCATTGGACGGGTCCCTGCATCAGTCAACAAAAGTTCTTGGAGTCACACACAATGATTGTTTTTAAATCTTCTACAAATAAGCATATTAAAAAGGAAATATATATATATACCCAACTATGTTGAAGAAACTGCAAAGCATGTCCTGAAATAAAATGGCACAGAAACGATCAAGCATGATTACAACAGTCAAAGGCAAGATTGATTAGTTTATGAAGTAAAATAAATAAAGGATCTGAAGGGAGAGAGAGAAAGAGGTGGTACATACAGAGAGGGCGAGGTAGAAGACGAGTTTGAAAGAGAATTTGCGAAGATCTTTGAAGAGGCAGTAGCAGAGGACTATGAAACTAGATCCCAGAAATGAGAGACTTGAAGCTCCGGTGTTCACTGCCGTCAAAATCTGCCGATTCTGAGCCGTCAGGCTACCGGCAACCGTCGCCATTTACTCTCGCTCTCTCTTTCTCTTGGGCTCTCTCCACCGATTCACACGAATTCGTCTCGTCTGCCATGAAACGAGTCAGAGTCAAGTGATGTTCCGCCCGAAAGATTTATACTTTAACAATATTATATGGCTAGCATATCAACACGTCGCTTTGGCCGAGTGGTTAAGGCGCTTGCCTGCTAAGTAAGTGGGGTTTCCCCGCGTGAGTTCGAATCTCACAGGCGACGATAACTTTTTGCTTTTCAGTTTGTAATTGAGCAAGTGCGGCTGTTAATCCAAGTTCCAATTTATGAATTTTTGTTTGAAAACAAAATTGGCTATAGCTAAGAACATGACACCACAGACAAAGATCCAAAGATAATATAGTTCACATTACTAGAACTGGTTTGAAATGAAATTATTTTACAGATCCATGTTCAAGTATCTCATTCAACTTATAGCAATATTTATTTTACAAATATTACATAAATATTGCACATATCCTACAATCATCAAACATAATAGGGAAGGGAGAACTAATTCCCTTCCTCAACTTTAAGATTAGAATAGTTGCTGTTACTCTCCACAGCTAATCCATTAACCTCTGAACAATAGAATGAATATGAGTCATGAGCCAGAGTCTGCATCATCAAACATAATAGGGAAGGGAGAACTAATTCCCTTCCTCAACTTTAAGATTAGAATAGTTGCTGTTACTCTCCACAGCTAATCCATTAACCTCTGAACAATAGAATGAATATGAGTCATGAGCCAGAGTCTGCATCACAGAACATAACACCCCAGTTACTTCAAAAATAACAATCAGTGTATATATCAAGAAACTGGTTGTCTCAATACCTGTTCCTGTGACCTGAAGTACATGAAAGGAGTGTAATGTAGAAAGTTTGACACTCTAGACGTGTATATATCTGCATACCTGGAAGTCAAACAAGTGATGAGACTGATCAAAACAAGATTCAGAACAACATACACAGATGTGGATTTTTGTTGAAAGGAAACAAACACCTACTTCTCAATTTGCCTCATCAAATGGCTTTTATC
This sequence comes from Cardiospermum halicacabum, assembly GCA_031304145.1. Lineage (NCBI taxonomy): Eukaryota > Viridiplantae > Streptophyta > Magnoliopsida > Sapindales > Sapindaceae > Cardiospermum > Cardiospermum halicacabum. Next base: position 9,847,637 of record JARJHC010000107.1, on the reverse strand, counting down.
CCATAGACCTGCACGCGAAAGAAAGCCCCACCTAGTGCAAAAGGAGTATGGAAGGTCAGCTCTATGTTCAAGCATGAAGAACACAGCTTTCAAAGGGGTTTGAAAAGTTATTTAAGAATTATGCTTCCATGGAACATCTATCTAAATTTGGACTACAGTTAAAATTGGCATGCTTCGCTCTGCCACATTCATGTCAGACTTTTTCAAAGATATGACCTTGATCATCAATAATCTAAGGTGAAACTGTATATTTAAGACCAGCAAATGAGCTTCAGCGAGTTCAATCTATAATGGACAACTGCTGGGCTTTGCAATGGAAAAAAGAACTTTAGTAGTCAAAATGAACTATTAAAAATTGGTCAATGTTCCATCTTTGTATTACCTTTTATTAAAAAGCTCGCCGTCCGCTTCTAACATAGGTGCTATCTTAGCATCTAGTCTTTGCATAACAATAAGAAGCTTTTGCATGCTTTCAGTGAGCTCTTGATCATCCATATTTGTTGCAGCAAGGGTCTGAAGAAACCCGAACAAGGAAAGATTAAGTACATGATTTTCTTATGTACATATTTTTACAATGTAAAAATTAATCACAAAACCAGGAAAAAAAAAAAAAAGATACAAATATACAAGAAGCTAAAGCTCACTTGAGCAGGGCGCCCCTGAGTTCGCCTTTGAAGAGCAAGCCTGAGTTGGTTAAAGAGATCCCCCACAATCTCCTTTTGATTTATAAGCTCAATCAACCTGGCCCGTTCGCCCCGACTACCAATCAATGCATTATACTGTAATATGTAAATTTACAGAAAGCATGAAGAATCAGATCAGTGCCGGTCAGATGAAAAAGACTAAAAGTATACATAATTTACTAGATTACGCATAACAAAAAAGAATAATGTACAACAATTGCCATTATTTATCTCTTTTCATTCATATTAAGGTTCGAGATGTCCGATTACATATAGTTGATTGACCCTACATGTGAAGCCTCAAATACAAGAAAATGATCATAGCAAAAATATGAGAAATTCTAATTTGCTCTGTACTTGAACCTATATGGAACTTGGTGGAATAAAATATGCTAACCTCTTCTTCCAATTCTCGGCAAATCAAGGCAGTTCGCCATCGTAGGTGGACTTTCGACTGACTAACATCAGTGTAAATATGATCACCAACATACAATATCTCATCTCCATGGACACCTAGTGAACTCTCAATCATTTGGGCACTTCCACCAGAGTACAAGCCCCCTTGATATATGAATGAACAATTCAGTAATCAGTGATAGCAATATACTATCAAGGCTGTTAAAGGATTAATTTGGTCAACAACACAACCATGTAGCTCAGGATGAAACACACCTTACAACAGTTGAGCTTTACACAAACATAAACAAAGGAAACACATAAAAACTAATATATTATTAGCTCAGTAACATAAATCTAAATCATGGTTGTCATTTTTAGTTTACCAAGAGAACAATCCCCAAAAATTAGACATTTAAGTGAGCTCTGAATTAGCACCTGACCACATTCAATATGGAAAAACAATCTATAAATTTGACCTTTTCTCAGGAAATCCAGAACACATATTGATTGAACAAGAAAAAGAACACATCGACCACCTTTTTGAGCCTTGAAACAAGGACGCATTAGACCTTCACCAGTCACCACCTCGTACAATGGGTGAGACATTTGAAAGAACTCTGGCTTCCTTGACGAGACTATAACCTGAATTCAGAACTCATTAGTAAATTCAATGTGTTACTTACCAATTGAAGTTCCACCATATGCGATAAACAAAAGAGTAAATAGTTAATGATACAATAACAGATCAAAATGTGGCTTCCTCACCATGTCAAAAAGATCTCGCCAGCCCATATCATTGGGTAGAAATCTATTGAAGGAATGTTGCATCATTTTGTCTGTATAGTGATAATCTGAGTTTGTGATAAGCAAAAGTTTTTTACCAGCCTGCCACATTGACAATGGATTTTTTTAGTAAACAACGAATCAATGCAATAATGGCACATTTCACAAATATAACACTTTAACTGGGAATATACCTCCTTTTGATCGAGAAGTGCTAGAGGTAATTCAGGATCAGGCTCTACAAAGCGTTCAGGGTTTGACATAATCTCAGTCTGGAAAGAGGCCTCTATTCAGCAAATATTTGAATGAATACACTCGACTTATGATGAAAATAGCCATAAAGGTACTTACCTTAAGCCGACCTTCTACATGTGCCACAAAGAGAGCTTTTTCAACAGCCTGAAAATCCACATCGATAGTTAGAGCACATAACTAATATTATTATTACAGCTGTAAAAGAAACTCTTTGGGATGTTGCCTTGTAAAGTTTTTTATAATCGAGTGGACCAAGCATAGCTCCAATAGTTCCTTCGTCCAGTCTGTCAACCATCTGAAGGTGGAAGAGAAGTTACTAGAAAGGACTGATATGGATGCCAGATCAAGAATCATGTGTAGCTCCTGAAAATACCTGCATATATGCCACAGCTTCTGATACAGAAAAAAGTGTATTGAGAAATTCCCACCGACTCTGGTTTCGTAAATCTACCAGCTCTCGCCCGTACATCTCACTTCCAAGCAGAGAAAATTAAGCAGCACTATAGAAAATATAACCCCAATTTGACACAAACAATGGATAACAGTACAAAGTACCAGATAATGTTTACAACAGAGTCATATCAGAGGAGTAATGAGACTGAGAAAGGAGTCATTTAATATTTTTACTTGAGAGGTGGGTCAGGAGCATCAAAGTCACCACAGTTTCATCTTTACATATCGAATAAGTACCAAACTGAAAACTCCTGTGCAATGCATATGATGTTCGATATTGTCAATGAAAAGTGTTAAGGCATACCTAACAGCTCGAGTGGATAGCATCTTTGTACCATGCATAGCCCTCTTTATATAACCAAAACGATCAGCCTTAACTAGGTTTCCTTTCTCCTTGTCTATGACTAGACCTCTAATTACCTAATTACAAATGCAGAATAAACTAGCTGAGAAGCATTTCAAGTAACTTCTCGCATGCAAATCGACACCCAATATAAATTCTTCAAGTTGCTAGAATGAAAGACTTACCAGATCAGGGTCAAAAGAAAGCCCATCAACTGGGAAACCCATGTCCCTTAAATTCCCCATACAGTAATCATAAGCACGACCTTCCCAAGCCTAGAAATCATGTATATTAAAGTCAGACATCCAACTTGTAGATCAAAAAATTCCAGAGAAACAACTATCATCATTCAATGACATTGTCATGACTGGTCAGAAGTAGGAAGATGAAGTCTACTTAGAAGCTACGAAAGTAAGTCAAAATAGAGAAAAGAAAGAACATAAACCAAGCTCTGTACAGAACAATAATCACGAGCGCTGTGGAACTAGTATCTCTATATATTAGAAAAGAAGATAATACTCACCATCACATTATAATGTATCAAGGTATAATCCATGTCATATCCAATGGCACTAATTGAACGTAGATTCAACGTCCGGCTACAAAATATGCCACGAGGTGAATTTCTGGCCAAATCAGGACTCTGAAAAGATCAATCATTTAGACCACTAGCATTGACATAATGTTCCATACGATACAAATAGAGAAATAGAATTCACTGACCGGAATTCCCAGGTCTTTCAGCAAAATCTCAGCTTCTTGAGCCTTGACTCTAGCAACCTCCTCAATTGGACCGTCTAAACTTGCTTGATCATCTACTCCTATACAAGGCATGCCATGAAAACAACAAGGAATTGAGATGATTATAATGACTTCCACTAAAGATAAGACTAGTCAACATAATCTTTTGCCAATAAACTAATACAGAGAACAAATAGGAAGCAAGTAAGTTCAAAACTTGCACATAAAATCATGCAGGGAACAGAAACTATATAACTGCTCCACTGAGTCTTTTACACGTTAACCAGTACACATACTATGCTACGATTAAAACATGCCAATTATTTAAAAAGTGAAACAAAGTCACGCACAGACCAAAAAAGCAGAGCTTTAATAGGAACAAAAGGAAGTGGAAGATATACCAAAAGCCTGAAGGAAGTCAAGTTTGAGGTTCAAATCTCCTTTTGTGCTCTCTCCCAAGTAATCCACATCAGACTTACTAGAGGACGTCACAGAGAACAAGTCACCACCAGCAGGTTTGGCAGCATCAACGCTGCTGCTGCTTCCGCTGCCACCACTGCTGCAACGACACTTGATTGACGCCATGGGGATTCTGGAAGGAGCATAATCCACCATATTCAGAAGGGAGTTTCTGAAGAAGTCGGTGGTGGCCATGGACAGTGGTAATTTGGCCATAGTACTAGTATCAGGTGAAGAATAGCAGCAGTTCATAAGGGTTATTGATATGGAATGGAATGTGTTTTGCTAAAAATAACAACCAAAAGTGAGGAACAAAACCACAATTCTAGTTCACTAATACTAGTATTTTTGTACGAGAAAGGGACAGACACTCATTGCTAGGGCATTACAAGAAGATATTTGTGTATGATAGGATGAGGTGGTGTCCCGTCAAATTTGAACATTAGTCAATCTCTCGCGTTGACGATGAGACGTGATTTCTTTCCGGATCTGCTCATCGGCCCATCAGCTTCGATTTGTGCAAATCATTTTTACTGTATTTTTATATTAGAATGTAATATAATATTATTTCTTTAAAAATTTATACCCAAAAATGTTAGAATTATTCATTAAATAAATTTAACTATAACCACGGGATTAGTTATTTCTTTTTCGTCCTACGTACTTACATTTTAGTTGTTAGTAAAAAATATTTTATCCAATCGTTGTTTGAGTTCATGCTGCACTATTTCGAATTGTACATCTAAAAATTTTTGTCGAATCTATATAAAGGTGTGAAAATAAATAAATATAGAATTTATATATATATATATATATATATAAAAAGTTGTCATATTATACTTTAATATGATGATTTGAAGTAAATTTGACATCTTCATATGTTTTTCAATATCTCTATAAATAAATAAATAAATAAATAATTATATCATCCTTGTCTTGTTACTGCCACTCAATATAATATAAATTGTAGATAATGAAATGAAAGTATACTCAGGTAGATATTTAAGAGTATTTTTTTTTTAGATGTTTTCTAAAAATAGATTTTGTGACGTGCTTACCCTGATCATGTTTGTAATTACAAAGTAACATCTTATACTGTCTATCATACCATTTCACATTACCATATGAATGATCTTCATATGACATTCTTATTTTTATATGTAGACTTATATAAGCTACTTGTCGAATGTAAAGAATAATTTAAGCCATCTCATTCTGGCAAAACAAATATGACTAAGAATAGTCTCCTTGTTGATATTATGAGAGCTGCGAAAGAGTGTTGATATAAATATATCTACCTCGACGTAGAACCTT
>JARJHC010000107.1:9746398-9841828 GCA_031304145.1 Cardiospermum halicacabum | reverse complement strand
ATAAAGATTTCAAAATTTGTTTTCCAGCACATTGTCCAAATTATATTTTTCAACTATTCTTTCTTCTTCTTTTTTCCACCTTAGATGCTTCCTAGTAATTAGCAGTATTATCCTTAGATGTTTGAGGAAGAAAATATATTTGGTAAAAGTATAAATGTAAGGTATGCTATCAATAATAGTAATTGCATAATTTTTGAAACACTTTTGAATAAATTATTAGCTGCACTGCAGTTGTTTGTTTTCTCTACACAGAAAACGAACTCAAACTAAATCCAGGACATTGAAATACTGAGGCAGGTATCAACTTGATATATAAATTTAGAGTTAAAAAGGTATGATGATTAAAAAACTCAGAAATAAACATAGCTCATGGAACTACCAGATCCTGTATGCCTACAATTTACATTTTATATTGAAACCAAATGTAATTTTATACATGAATTAAATTAAAAAGCTATTGAATAAAGATATTGAGGGAAAACTTGTTGCTTAATTACCTCAATAACTTCCATTTTTATTTGTTCAAATTACAGGGTTAGTTATTTTTTCAAGTTCCGTGAATGCATTTTGAATTTATATGTATTATCATCAGACATTAAAAGCCATGTTTTTTCAAAAAGTACAGCACAATCCATAACATCACGAAAGCATATGATAAAATAAATCTTTTAGCTGGCTTGAAATCGCCCAACTAGAAGCATCAATTATTGCATTTTCCCACTCTCTATCATCGCCTAATATACTAATTGCTTTATATGCATCTCTAAATGAATTATGCACGACGCCAGTAACGGTTTTAAGATCTTAGAAAGATTTGGCTCCTTTGCAAACAGTAAGCAACATCCTCAGGAAAAAAAAGTTCTCTAGCATTAGGGTTTATATGAATTAACCTCCCAATTGTATTTCAATGTTTTCTTTGTATCCACATTCGATATTTAGCATTCCATACCTATTCTGAAGGAAAATCAAGATAAGTTAGATGTTTGCCTTGGGAAGTTTGTGCATTAGTGTGTATCCAATCAGCCAACATTGTTTTCTTGATATTTGGGTTGTTAATAATCTTGTCAACGTTCTAGTTATCATGAAAAGTAATTTCATTCATATTCGGGAGGTGAATTGGTAATTTTTGGATTGCCGAATTTCTCTCAAGAATTGTGAAATAAAAAATTTGCCAAACGGATTCATATGCAGATAAGTAGCAATAGTCTAAATATGCTTTGATTTCATCCGTTGGTGTAGCAACATTATACAGATTGCGGATGCACAAATTTTAGTCCGAATTTGTATTTGTATTATTACGGTTGTTATGATTTTCATGTAAAAGAACATGTTCCTTTGAATGGCATTTGACATTTATATGTACAGAATCTGCATTTGATAAATGTAATTTTGTATGTTCAAGTATAACTTTAGCACGATCAGGACCTTTACGTAAGTATTTGAAGAGATATTTCATAAAGTTCTCATGTGTGCATGTTTGGACATTGATATGAGCTTGATATTTAACTATTAAATCTCTATTGAAAGGAACTATGAATCTGTTGTCAAGGAGTTCATCATTGGATGACGAAATTCCATTATCTCTTCTTTTGTAAATGACAAAGCTAGTAGAATCGATAGTTGTATGTTGTGAAAAAATTTTGGGACAAATTTAGAACATTTGCCTTCACACATGCAAGGAGCTGTAGGATTTAGGATGCCACATGGACCATGCGGCATATATTTTCATGCAGTTAAGTAACCTGGATTATTTTCTGGCTCAGGAAGTTCGGCAGTAATGATTGTATCAATAATTTTCGACATCTTAGATTGAAATTCGGAGTCTAACCAAACTACTCCTCTTTTTTGAAATTCTATTGTGTGCATATCTGTATAAATGAATGAATATTAAATATATGGAAATAAATATGTATTCCATTATCACTATAATATGAAAATAAAATGGGGAAAAAAATCTAACATGCAATTGTTGAACCAAAGAAAGTATTCTTTTTTATATCATATTTCATGGATCGTAGCTTTAATCTGAAAACCCTACTTACAATATCTGGTTTGTCTTCAGCATTTGGGCCAATAAGATTTTTAAATGCTTCAGTAATTTAAGGTCATTTTGCATTACATGTGAATATAATGAATAAATGCGGGAACCCATAAACTCGACAAATAGTCATTGAATCTTGATAGTTTCTAAGCATATTTCTGAGGGTACCGATTACACTTGAAGGTAAAACAATCCACCTTCCTATTTGATTTCCAATTAAATTCCCTTTGAAATAAGCTTCTTCAACACCATTTAGTAGCTCGGTTCGAAGCTTATTTTGATTATATCTAATATATTCTAAGCGAGTGTGTTCTATACAGGGAAATGCGTCAACCATAAACTGCTACAGTAACCGACCTCTGCAAGATAAAGTTGAAATGTCATTATATCTGTGCATTAAAATGTAAGCATAATATTCTCTCATCGTGACACATCCTCTTGTAATTTTTTGAGAAGAGTCTGAATTGGTATATGGTATGTTTAATCGAAAATCATCATCTCCATATGGAAATAAAAATTGTGTAACGTCCAAAAATAGAGCCTAGAATTTAAGGAAATTTAAAAATAAAAGTGATTTTGTTTAGTGAGCTCAATTTAAATATTACTTATTTTAAATTTAAATTATATGAAATGTATTTATTGAAAATCGGTACATTGAAAATTTTCTTGGTTTAATTAATGATATAATTTTAAGTGATAATTCTGTCTAAATTAAAAGTAATTTATGTTCTCTTTTTAATAAAACATCACTTTCAAAATTTTCTATAAGAAAGACCGAAAGTGGTTTAAGGAAAACAATTATTAGATTGGTAAGTTTAAACCATGTTCGGAAGTTATTTGTAAGAATTCTGAAATTTTCGTAGGATATTTTCGAGTATTTTATTCTCTAATTTTAAATTACTCGCAATGTGAATTTTCATCCAAAGAGATACTATTTTATATGATTTGGAGGATTATCAAAATTTGAGTCGAAAAAACACATCCTTTATTTTATTTCTTGTTATTCAAACCTTTTTAAACTTTAATTCCGAAAGTTTTTGGCATTGGAAAACATTCGGTTCTAGGAGCAAATGGGCTTTTTATTTGATTTGGGCCCTGAAGGTCTAAATCCAACATTAGGCCCATGTGAACCCAAGTCTACACCAATCCTTTCATCTTGTCTCTGGTTTTCACACGCTTACACTCTCTGTCGACAAAAAACAGAACCCTTCTACTATCACATGCATTTCCCTTTCCAATCGCTAATCTACCTCAATTCTCAGCGTGAACTTTCGAACTAGTCATCATCTACCATCCAAAAATCAAGCACTAGGGTTCTTTTGTCATTGGCAGTTTTCAACCTCTAAATTGGGTTTCATTTTCCAAAATTCAACCTCTGATTGTCAGGCGAAGCACCTCTCCAACTTTTACTTGTGAACTGGGTTATACGGGTAAGTTTTCAGTTTTAAACTTTATAGTCTTAAGGATGAATTCCACTGGTTTTTACAATTATTCCAACTGTGCTTTTTAAATCATGTTTCAGAGTATGAAATTGAGTTTCAATTGATCCCCAAATTCTGTCAAAGTTGCAATTGAATAATAGAGGTAAGTGTAAGATCTAGTTTAGTCAATTTCAAATGTATTTCAACATTGTTTTGGGTTAGACTTACTTGTCATGTTGCTATCCTCTTCTTTAAAAAGGCAAAAGTGTGATTTCTAAAAGGTTTTGGGAATTGAATTTGAGTATTTATTGGTCTTTAGGCAATCTAGCTGTGGGAGAACAACTTAGTAGCGGATCGTGGATCGTGATATGTATTTCTGATTAGCACTTCAGGTTGGTGAACCGTGCTTTGACCCTATATTTGTTGTGTATTGATTTTTGTGTGAGACTTAATTTATGCATCTTAGGAAGTAGAGTGTTGGATTTGATGATTGAAGTGTATTGGTTGCTCATTGTGCGTATAAGTAGTAATAGCTGGTCCGATGTAGCAATATAGAGTAGTGTGTGGTCACATTCTTGCATAATTGATGAACGAAAAGTAACTAGTTGGTTTAATAAACAATGGTGTAATGATTTTGCTGTTTATATTGTAAATGTGAAATCTATACACAGAGATTTTAATTCTAAAATCTGATTAAATGCAAAGAGAAACCATATTATAATCGCCCTTTTAGTTTAAGCTCATAAGTAACGAAAAGGCGCTTTAGGGAAAGCATGAGTAGTTCGATCATTTGTGAAAGTAACATGGCAAGTAAGCCAAAGACGTGATGTCTATCTATTTGGAACTTCGGTTCATTATTTGTATTCGGGACTTCGGTCCATATTTGTATTTGGGACTTCGGTCTATTTTTTGTCCTTTGAATCTTAAACTAGTTGGGCGAAATTGATTAATTCAAGTTAATAAACTATTGATTCATACAGTATGTGTCCTTGTATTTGGCAAAGTATGCCATTTTTTGCCATTTTATTGCACAGTGCAGCTTGGTTCGACTGTTAATTGATGTTATTGTTTGTATAAAGATGCATTAGTGATGTGATATGATTGATTGCGTTTTGAACTTTGAAATGTTGCTCGGATTAGGGGACATTTGGGTATGGTTGTTGTATGTTCAGTTGATTGCTCGTGGTACATGGTTGCCTTCATCTAGAGGGCTAGTATTGGTCATTAACAGTTACTAGCATGGACTTATTTTGATTTGATTTTGGAGTCCAACAATAGCATGGTCGGGTTCCCTGTTGTGGACTTGGTATTTGTTTGTTGTTTTGGGGTCATTGTATTGATTAAGTGTTCCGTATGGTAACCTCGAATGTTGTGCTCGAAAAATAGGACTATATGTTGTGTTTGGTTCATGTCTCCACTAGAGGAGACGGAGTACAAACACATAGGTCTCTGTCTCTGAATGTGTTTGCTATCCGTCTCAATTTAATTTTGTCTCCGTCTCCGGTGTACAAGACACAAAATTTTTGTACTCTTTCAAACTGAGGTACAATTTTTCAGAGACAGAGACAGAAACTGGAAAGCCAAAATTACCCTTATCATTTTCATCAATTCCAGATGTGTAACAAAAAGAAAATAACCTTACATCACCAATGTTGGAAGTATATTAAAATTTGGGGTAATTTGGTCTTTTTAACATTTTTTTCAATTTTGTCCCCTTAACCAAACACTTTTTTATTCTGGGGACGGAAACAAACTTTCAATTTTGTCCACTGCAACCAAACACTCTATTGTCCCCAATTTCCGTATCGTATCGTCTCTAATTTTCTGTATTGTCTCCTGTCTCCAGCAGGATCACTGGAACCAAACGCAATGTAATAATGATGTAAAAGGCCACAACAACTTATTTCTTGTATTGTTATTGTCGTTAAGATCATATAGATATGGTCTTGTTATCTTTTAGACGGTTATTTATGTATGTGGTTTCAAGTCGTGTGTCTTAACCTTGTTGTTAATCAATTGTGAAGTGTATATCATGACTTTATTATCATTGGTTTTAAACCAAGTATGATAAGAGTTTAGCTTGTTATTATACTAGTAAAGTGTGCCAGTCATGGTTAATTGATATTGTGGTATGTTGAACTGATTATTGATTAAGTCTGGTATTGTCGAATTGGTTGTTATCTGTGTCTTTTTTTGCAGAGCTTAAGTATTGATAAACGAAATTGCTTACCACTGTTGCTGACTTGTTAATATTATATAACGTCTCATATAAATGAAAGATTAATTGGTGAATATGAAATGTTATTAACATGTATTTTAAGAGCTGATAAATATGTATTGAAAGTAAGAGTTTGACTGATTTCTCTCTATGCTTAAAACTGGTTTTATATGCATGTTGTGAAAATTTTAAATATAATATGGTTAAGTTTTGGTTAGATGTTGCTTCTTATAATTATAAATTGATATCTTTTATTGGTGAGAGAAAAAAAATATTCGCAGCGAGTTATAGGATCAATTATTTTTATCTAAGAAATATTTCTTATTGACATGTTTAAGCTGCAGAAAAACCTATTAAAATAGGCTGATTCTATTAATTAATTATGCAGCGTTAAATTCATAATAAATGGAGTCGAAGACATGTGATTATTATTTGTAGCGATTGTTTAATATTTTGTGATGATGTATATATATTTGTAATGAATTTTATGTTGGCCGATTAATTAAATTAAAATACAAAAAGTAGCTAAAAATTCATAGTCAAATTTGTTACAAATGAAAGTTGATTTTCTTGAGTATTTGTGTAGTGTATAAATCATATAATGAGGGGTTAAAAAGCCGATGCGGTTATTTGATGTTATTACCTAATATCACATGATGATGAGTAAGTGTTTTCGTGTGTCCAAAAACTCATATTTCGTATATTTTTAACTAAGTAAAGTAGCTCAAAAACCAGCAGAGCTGGCTGTCAACGGTCATAATAAAAATAAAAATAATAATAATAGATAAATAAATAAACTACAGAGCTTTTATTTTTATTTTATTTATTTCATTTTATTTGCTATTATTTCAATTTATTTTATTTTATTTATTATTTTTTTCAATTTATTTTATTTTTATTTTTAAGAGCTGATTTTTGCTTTGTACCCAGTTTTCTTGTATAATTTTATTTTATTGTATTTTATTTTAAATTGAGCCTTCTCTTATATGATCAAGTCTGTCTGAGTATGTAACCGTATACAATGACCATACTACCCCTACCCACTACTCAAGTGTAATTCCAAGCACAATTATCCATTCTCGATGTCCGGGAAAAATTGTTTGTCGATTACTTGCGGTTCAAGTGATCTTTATTTTCATTTATATTTACTTAATATAACATAATAACTCAACAAACTTAATATATATATATATATATAAAATAGTCTTTTGGATTAAGTTAGGTGTTGTTTGTTTGGTTGTGATTGATTATTATGTGATTATAGTATTGATTTGCATTAGTTGGGTATAATAGGATATATTGCATGCTTCCACTATTGTAGTTATTTTAAGATCATATTGTGTGTGATTGTTTTGGGATTTGGTTCACCAACTGAGCTTTGTAGCTTACCCGTGGTTCTTTTTCTATTCTTGGTTTCCTTCTTTCTTTAAAACAAATGTGACAGGTGATCGAGCAGACTCTAGTCGAGCTTCGGTATAGCCATCATGAAGCATTTAAATTGCATTTTGGGTCGCTAGTTTTCATGTACTCATTTATATATATATATATATATAACATCAATGTATATAAATGTTAGTGTTTTTGAATTGCACATTTTGAATTTAAACTTTTCATTTGTAAATATTTGGGTTAGATCCAGCTTTCTATTATATAAAGGTGTAGATTTTAAAGTATGTAAATGTTCATTGGTTTTAGTATCAAATTCTATAGGTATAAACAATTTTTACTTATTAAATTTTATAATATAAGGGAATGTTTATTAAGTTAACTTTTATATGTAAGTATATATTATGGACTTTAACTACTCTTATTTGAAAATCTGAATTGCACAAGTTCTATTTAAGAATGTGATTGGTATTACTTTATGTATTAAATGATAATGTTTTAAAAATGATCATATGTGTCTATTTTGAACAGATTAATTATAGGAGTCTTTCTTTGATTTTAATTACCTGAACAAGCTTATTAAGTAGTGTATTTGTGTTAGCGGCTCCCCGCTTCCAGTGTGGTTCCAGCCAGACCGGGGGTTGGGCGTTACAAATTGGATACTGGAGAGACATCAATAATGGATGCAATTCACTAACTCGTTGTAAAGTTTCATCTTTGCATTCTATAATTAGGCCTCTTTTACTTATTTCGCAACTAAAATCACGAACAACTAAACTAGCAATTTCTGATGCAGTCAGTGGGTTATATTGATTTCCATCAGAGTGCCGGTCAGCGATTAAACGAAGCTTGATATTTTGGTGGCAAAATTACGTAAACCTTTGTTTAATCATTCTGAAAGATCTAGTTATAGGATTGACTTCATCAAACAAGTGAATAAGATCATCGACAATGGTGGCGTCGATAATGTTTTCTATTGCGATGTCAGAACGGAGAGCAGTGATTCTATTTTTGGCTTCATTTTCAGTATCATAAATATAGAGTTGAGCATAAGTTGGCGTTTGACCTTCTGTTGAAAGCCATGAGCCAATTCTGTGATATGTCTGTCCACATATTTTTAAAATGTATGGTCCATGGTGTTGATTTAATGTTTGATCAATTTTTCCTCCGCAGGAAATGAATAAAAACATCGAGTTATAGGCACAAATTTGTTGTTCGAAATGTTTTGATTGAGGAGAATCATGTGGGTTTATCAAATTTTGTAGTGGCTGAGGCGGTAGTCTATAGTTTGGCAACTTTACTCGACCTTGTTGGCAACACAATGTAAATTTTGATTGGTTATTTCTAGAGGCGCATAATTGTTTTTCTTCTACCTGATTGACTGATGAATAAAAATCGCAAATAGTATTTGGGGTGCCTAAAAAATGTACAGTTAAATTAGCAGAAGTAGATGAAGTACAAATAGTTGCAGAATTGCAATTAATGTTGCCGACTCTTTGACTGCAGAGATATTTTTTCAATTTAATATATTAGAGACATCATTATTTGTAATATTTTCTTCTTGTGTAGAAGAACAAAACTCATCAATAATTGAACTTGTTGTATCAAGAATATAGCTTTCTATATTACAAGTACTTTCACCTGTAAATGAATGACGTTTTCGACCATGACCAAGAATCCTATCACAAATATGAAAACAACAACAATTAAAGGTTGATAATAACGATTCCAGTAGTAACAATTCAGTTAAATAATTTTAGATTAGAAGTTGTGAACTAATGGACAGCAAGAAAACAATTAGATATGTCAATATACACTGTAAGACAACTTCACTTTAAACTTACATTGTCAATGAAGAAACATAATTTTGATTTGTTTGGTAAATTTGCTGATCAGCAACAAACAGATTTGTATACATATAAGACATTGTTATTTATGTAAAAGAAATGGTAGGATAAAAAACCTATCATTTATACAAACATCAATTGAGTAGAGAAGATAAACTATAATTGCAAGTAGTCAAACAAATAAAGAAAAATATGACAATAATAATAATAATTAAATAATTAGTTACTTGAATATTTTGCTAAAAAAATTCGGAAATGAAGTAACGATTAAACCAAATAAGAAATTAGTAGTTTAAGCCATGTACTTTCTTCTTAACTGTTTATATAATTTTGACCAAATTTTTATTTTATTTTAATATTATTACTGATATAGAAAATTTTTTGTAACATAGAAGTTATAGTAAACAAACTGAGAAGCAGACAATGAAACATCAAATAATAAATAAGATAAATTTAAAAAACTGGAACTATTAATACCTGTTTATGTTGTAGAAAATATGAGATACTTTTTTGTAGAAAATATGAGATTCTTTTTCGGAGCACTTGTAATTAAAAATTTTGGCAAAGTAAACCAAAAATTAAAAAAATAATCCGTGATTTGAATTCGATATGCTAGAAAACCAATAACAAAAAAAAAAAAAAAAAAAAAAAAAAAAAAAAAAAAAAAAACTTACATTTCATATGGCTAAAGGAGTTATGGATATTGAAAGAATTTTAGTTCTATAATAACAATGATGAAAGAAACAGACAATGGAGGCTGAACAATGTAGTGAAAGAACAATATAATCGACACGTACAAAGTACTGATTGTGGATTAAAAATAATTCCAACACGTGTATATAGCTTAATGTGGAAGCTTTTGTTGCTATAAATTTTAAATACAATAACATAGCACTCTATAAATTTGGCCAATAATATAATGATAATGTTAATACCTTTATATATATAATCGACACGTACAAAGTACTGACTGTGGAATAAAAATAATTCCAACACGTATATATAGCTTAATGTAGAAGTTTTTGCTGCTACAAATTTCAAATAGAATAACACATCACTCTATAAATTTGGCCAATAATATAATGATAATGTCAATACCTTTATATATATATATATATATATTTAGCCTGTTGAACAAATAAATAGTCCTGAATACTTGTAGGAAAGAAAATGAATGTGAAAACGAAATATGGCAACACTATTTACTTTATTTTTTATTTTCGTAAAAATTGATAATATTGCTAACTGATCATTTTCTATAACCAAGCAAAATATTGGGATCAGTGTCACAACATTATCAGCGTTATATACACCAAAATTAGTCTGACATAAGTATCTATATATATATATAAAGCGGAATCCATCAGCGGGTCCACGAATTTGACGTGGCACCGTGAGGATCCAGCATTGGGTTGAAAAACACCCAAAATCGCTATTTCTTGAGTTTTGTAGCTATTTTACGAATAGGAAAGTGACACGTGGTATTATCATTTTCTCTTCCTTATTTTCTCCGCCTTTAAATTTGGTCGCACTCTTCGTCTCCCAGAAATCTCTCAAATAATCTTTTTACATCTCCCTTCAATCCGTTTGTACTGCTTGGCAGACTATTACTGTTCTGCTTATTAAAAATTTGCAAATATGTTCACTTTCCATCTTCCTCTCCTCTGTGCTGCCATTCAGAATTTTCACGCTCTCTGTCTTCTCTCATGTTTCGATTCTCCAGAATTTAAAAAACCGACTTCACTTCATTCTCCAACGATAAAACTCTTCTTCACCGATCTTTTGCGTATTGATTCTAAAATCTCCGAATTCGGGCACGGCTTGCCTTCGATTTAGCGAGGCGATATCCTTCTTCGCTTCATTCTCCAACAACAAAATCTCTTCTTCACCGACCTAGACGATTCTTCAAACTCTGATTTCATGAGAAGTTTCCAAGAACAGGTTTAGTATTAGAGGTTGACGCGATCGAGAATTCGGTTAGTAGGATCTGTGAATTAGGTAACGCGAGCGAAGGTTCAGGGATTTTTCGGTAGATGAGGAAGTGGAATGAGTGAGATCTATTTTGAGTGATTTGCCGTCTTGGAAGGATCAAAGAGTGAAATTACCAGTATCTGCTTCTCTTCAAACCCTCTAACAACTCAATTCTTCTCTACTTTTTCGTTTTCTAATTTTCTCCTTAGGGTTTCATATGGGACAGACATATTGATAATCAATGCAACATCATTCACTGTAGAGACAGGACCACACTATTGACAACATTGTTTGCGTGTATGTTCTTAATTTTTGAATTAGACTATGGTTGTATTTCCATATAAGATTATTGTTAAGGTCTGTTTCTCTTTACCTCAGCTCAGTTAATGATGTCGATGTTAATATTGTAAAGAGTGTTCTCGAAAATCTGATAATAGTTGTTGGTGTTTAGTATATGCTGTCTGTAATTGTATTGGTGGATTTGTATGGTAAGAAATCCTTGTGTGCTGTTAAGATATATAAATAGGAAGTTTGGCAAATTTGTAAATGTTGTGTTAAACACTATGAATAGTTTTCTGATTGATTGCAGGAACTCTTTTCTATTTTTGTTTTGGCTTGAAGCTTGTGATGTTTTAGTAATCTTACCTTATTAATTTATGTGATTTTGTAGGTTCACATAAACGGGCAGTCTTACCAATGCAGGCATATAGTCAAGCTATTAATGATCTAGATAAGGAACTTGATACACTGAAAAATGGGTTCAAGGTGTGGCATCTTTCTCTCCTGGATTTTCCCCGATATTTATTTGTTCTATCTTAAATATAATAATAAGAAATATAACTTAGTTGTGGAGTGTATTTTATTAACTAGTAGTATTTTTGCTTAATAAAGAGTGTTGATATCTTAGTAAGGAGAAGTTTCAGAGTGATGATGGGTTTATGTGAGACGAATTACTTTATATTTTTGTTTTACTTATTGAGTTGAAAATCGCAGTGACAGGAAGATCAACAAGCCTATGTGCAGAACTGATGATCCCAACCTCTCTCAATTACGGATGGACGTCTTCACATTCAAAATTGCGTACGTCTATCATTTTCTCGCCATGATTTGAGGTTAAAAATTGTTTCTTGGTTATTGGGTTTTGATTTGCTTTGCTTATTTGAGTTAACTTTGTAATATGCTATTTGGTTATGTTTATTTGTTGTTTTTAAAGTTTCTTATTGTAATTTTTAGTTTTGATTCAATTAAAGATGAGTTGTAAGCTTGCAATAGCTTATCAGTTATTGTTCAGGGAGGAAGGTAGTTCTCTTTGCGCCTGTTCTGTTCTCTTCTCCAATCCTCCTCTCTAAAACATACTCTATCAGAAGGTTTGTTGATAACAATGGGATACCACCACCGGCACCACCAGGTTTTTGCTTGCCTTCTCACTCAACTGATCCTTTACATGCTCACAACAACCAGGTCAATAATAATAAGTTTTGATTGTTGATTTAGTTTTTTTCTTAAAAAAAAGGGGACAATTACAATTGTATGGTGTTGTTGTTATGTATAGGCATTATCTGTGAATCAAACTCAGCAGCAACTGTGTGATAACATGATGATGAATAATGGAAACCAAATAGCTTTTCAGTTGAGATATGGGTTAGCTTAGCAGCAACTTAATAGTAATAATAATGAAGGCTTACATTCATCATCAAATACTGCTGCTTCACTTAATCTCCACCTGGTGAGAAATTATTATCGCTTTAAATTAATTGAATGAAATTCTTAATTCTCATTTTTGAATTATGTTTTGTCATTAGACTCCTGCAGAAATGGAAACACTTGGATCACCTCCACAATATCTCTTCATCCCTTCTAATATTATGTTTGGGTATTTTTCTTTGTTTTGCCTAAATTTAATTACCAATATCTATTATCACATCATTTAACCAATGTCTTACAAAAATTGAATAGAATGTAAGATATCATTTTCCCCTCTACCTTATTTTGGGATGGAAGCCACTTGATTTTTTATTCGGAATGTTTTATTCATATAACATTTGAAAATTATAAATTGTGTTAAGAATACTTTTTAGTTAACCGGTAATAAATATAGAGGTGTCTGGTTAATAAGCTTAATTATATAATTATTTTTTTAAAAAAAGATTGTGTTTTTTTTTATATCCTTGATTTATAATCTTATTATCATTTTGTTGCTACCATCTTTGTCTTTTGTTATGTTTTTTTTCTAAATTAATATAATAACTTTTTATGGTTTTGAAAATATAGATTTTGGTCCCAGTAAAGCCGATTACAGATAGTAGAAAAGTAAGATTGGTATTTGATTATGCTTTTATGTCTATTATGTACATTCCAGTTGTTTTGCTTTAACACCCATTTGTTTGAAATGGCAAATTATAAAGAATGTTTAGATTTTTTGGCAATCAAGAATGGGAAGCACTCAATATGTTTGTTAATGAGTCTCCTTATATACAGAACATATCAACTCCTATAGTTAGTAATGTGATAGGATGGTCCTCTGAATGACTCACAGTTTAACATGCTAGATGAGTTTTTATCTCAAAGCAAATTGTACAAAGTTTCTAATGGTGAACATGGCAGATGTTAAACTTGTACCCCTTCAATGCCCCTAATAGATGAATGTTCTTTTTGTAGAAGTAATTTTCTTTTCTTCTAATATTGATTGAGTTTTACATGAATTGCATTTGAGCAGGAGAGTGCACCTGACCAAGAAAAGAGTCGTGGTAGTGCTTTAAAGGTACTATATGCTTATTGCTTCCTTGTGTTTTTATTTGGATTTGGAGATTTTGATTAGGTTTAGTGTGGATAGTTGAGATCTTTTGGATTAGTAGGTGAATTAATCGTTAATAGTTAGTGAATTGAGTGTGAGTGTTAAAAAGGATCGTTGCTTGATTAAATTTGTTTAATTGTTGATTTGCTTGGTTTTGGGAAACGATTGGAGTTTGAGATGCTTAGGACTGTTGAAGTTTTGTTGATACAGTTAGAATGGAAAGAGTTGAGAGAAATTGACAAATTGAAATGTATGTTGCTTACCGTGTGTCTCATCACATTATTTTATGGTTAAATGTTGGATGCTAGGCATGTTCATGGGAAGAGAGTTCTTATGGTCACCAATGATAGAGTTGCTCCGCTGTATCCGGATAAAGTTACTCATGCTTTGACTACTGGGAATCCGAATGTTTCTGTTGAGAGCGTGATTTTGCCTGATGGTGAGAAATACAAGAATATGGTAGGTGTTACTTCTGGTTTTAGTTTTGGTAGTGGTTGCGATTTAGTTATTATTGGAATTACATGGTTTGTATCAATTTTGTTATTACAGGAGACTCCCATTAAGGTCTTTGATAAGGCAATTGAGTTAAGATTTGATAGGCCATGTACATTTATCGCTCTTGGTGGTGGCATCATAGGTGATATTGTGGTTTTGCTACTACAGCTTTCCTACATGCTGTCAATTTTATTCAAATTTCCACCACGGTCATGATGCAAGTTGTTTTTAATTTTATGGATGTTTGTTGTACATGCTCCTGTAGAGTTTTTGTTTTGTTGACTTTGGTTATGTATTATAGGTTTATTTTTGTGTGGGAGGAAAAACTGGCATAAACCATCCTCTTGAGAAGAATTTGACAGGAGCTTTCTACCAACCTCAACGTGTACTTATAGACACAGACACATTAAGCACTTTGATAGATAGGGAACTAGCCTCAGGTCTTGCGAAGGTTATAAAGTATGGAATTATAAGAAACGCCGAGTTCTTTGGCAGGAGAAGAACATGTCAAAGTTGATGGCCAGGTAAACATTACTCATTTGGAAATTCTCACAATTTTTTCTTAGACATGGTGGTTTTCCGAGTAAATTCGCCACTACTTGAAACCTCTTTGAATTGTTCTGTCTCTAACCAAGTACGAGTACATTGGGATTAGCATTTGCAGAGATCTAAGTGCATTGGTTGTTTGTTTTATTTACAAATTTTATAAATCTCTTCCGTCAATCTCTAAAGCTCATACGACAATATGCATGGTGGCCACTGCAATCTTCCAGTTGGGTTTATAGTCCCTGCAATATGGTACCAGTTTACGAACAAGTATTTTCACATTTTCAAGTTTGATATTTTATCAATGAAATCTAATAGATACCGTCTGAATTTATGATTGATGCTTATTGGCTTATTTGATGGGGAGGCTTTTGAAAATTTTCTTTTTCCATAAAATTTTGATCAATTTTGTTATACATTGATGCTTATGGAGGATCCAATAGTTAAATGAGAAGAGTCTAACTCATATTTAACTAAATAATATGTTGAATGACTTGTGTATCTTCTCTTTAATGCCAAATATGTATCTTTCATGGTGCTGGTGGTGTTACTCCGAAAACGAAGACTTTGATAATTGGCATTTATAGTGAGGCAATGACTTGTGAGCAATGCAACGTGAAAAGGTTGGGAGATTAATGGATTGATCAAGCTTTTTGAAAATTTTGTTTTATTAATTTCTGGTATGAGCAAGATTTGAGGATTACTAAAGTGTTGTGCTGATTGAAGACTAAAAATTATGATAGCTTCTCAGATCCTTTTGTTCTATAAATTTATTAACAGTCTTTAGTGAGAAAGACTAAAAATCGATAATTATGGTTTTGATTTTTTTTTAAAACAATTAGTCTATATGTGGGAATTAAAAAAGAAAAAAAAAATTATTTTATCTAATCACAATAAATTTCCTAACATTAGGCCGATTTATACAGTAATTTTTTAAATAATAATTCAATTATTTAACAACCATTAAATTTAATTTAATTATGTATTAAATTGTATTTTTTTTTCTTATCATACATTTAAAACAAAGTGACGTTAATAATCAATATATTTAATAAATTTTAAAATATTTTATAAAATTACTATCAAATTAATACAGTAAATTTCAATGTACAACCACCATTAAATTTAAAATGGCAGGGTTTTTCGTTTCAAACATTTAAAATAAAGTGAAATTTTTAAATGAACACATTTAATATATATTTTATAAATTTTAAAATTTTCACATACTATAAAATTATTACTAATTTAAGCAAACAATTTTACGATTATTTGTAACTTTTTAATAAAATTTATTGTTAACTTTTTAGTTGATTTAACATAGTTTTTGCAGACTTAATTCAATAACATAACCAAATCATTTTTACACCTCTATTAATTTATAGTAAAACTAAATTATAGACATGCAAATGTATTTAATATAAATATGTTCAAAAGACCTGACTTTTCCACTATATTATTTTTTTTCTTTAATTATTTTTTAATTTTGACTTAATGTCTCAACTAATGTTTTAATGTAAATATTTCTTTTAATGTAAATTCATAAATTTTAATTCAACGTGAAAAAGTATTGTTTACGATTTATTTAACACTTGACATCATGGTGGTCTTCTAAATACCACCATTGTAATAGTTACATAGCTCATTAATGATTCAGTCCCAACCGTCCGCGTAAACTGACTAACAGACTTGACGATTTTTATCCATTTTGTGTGCTAAATTCAACATCCTTCAATTAGTAGATATTCTTTAAGTGACTACCCAGTTTTATTTATATATATATATAATAAAAATTATCGATAGTTTGAATTTCAAACAAATCATTTTTATAAAAAGATAGGTATTTAATATCTATTCTTCTAGACATCCATCACAAAACAGAATAAATGAACCGACTTGGCTAAAATATTCTAAAAATTAGAAATATTACATTATCTTATAAGGAAATAAGGAAATAGATATTATTCTTATTATTATTATCAAATAACTTAATTTTTTAAAAGATCAA
Organism: Cardiospermum halicacabum; assembly: GCA_031304145.1. Lineage (NCBI taxonomy): Eukaryota > Viridiplantae > Streptophyta > Magnoliopsida > Sapindales > Sapindaceae > Cardiospermum > Cardiospermum halicacabum. The sequence goes on along the minus strand of JARJHC010000107.1, from coordinate 9,825,104 downwards.
TTTATAATATTTGTATTATAAATCAGTTTTCTATAGAATTTATTTATTATATACTTCTAAAAATAAAAATAAAAACATCAACCTATAAACATTGCATAAAGGTTATTTCTCGCGCAACGCGCGGGCATGCACCCTAGTTGTGTTATATACAACAAAACTATTGATCTTACGTCACCTGATGAACAGAAGTTGTTTGTAAGAGAGAGTTGTAACCAACTCTGCATTCAAGATAATCTATAAAAACGTTTTGAAGGGAACATGTAATGTGTTGTTAAAAAAAATATAGTTATTAACAATGTTGTTGATTGTATTATTAATAGATTGAAGAGCAAAATTGATGTCACTATTAAAATAACCACATTGTGTTACCATCTACTCTCTTAGTGCATCACCAACAGATTTTTCTTTACCCTTTCCTGTAAACTGAAGTAGCTTGGCCCTAGACATAATATATCAATCTTTTTTAAAATGGAAATAAATGAATTTAAAAAAGACATTCTATTTAAATGATTGGTCAAACCTTTTAGGAGACATTTGTATTACATCGTTGCTTTCCAAATATAACTTTCGCTTCACCGACCTAGATATTCAGATTCATTAGTTGTTTGGATCAGCATAATAGTAATGTAAATAACACACAAAATTGACAGTTGTTAAAAAACAAACATATTACCCCTCAATAGGGGAGCAAACGAACACGAGTACTCGTAAACGGTTCGTGAACAGTTCGGTCAAAACTCGGTCAAAGCTCGTTCAACACTTAAATGAACGATCATGAATAAAATTTTATAACTCGTTTAATAAACGAGCCAAGCCCAAACAGACCATTGTTCGACTCATTTATGTTCATGAACGGACTCATTCATATCTTGTTTATGTTTGATTAAAACTCGTTTGTGTTCGCGAACGAGGTCATTTATAACCTGTTTAATACATGTTTTTTTAATAAAAATCAATAGATAAATTTTTTAATGCGTATAAAAAAACAAAAATTCAAAAAAAAACCCAAATTAAAATGTATGTCAGGTTGTTTTTAATTTAGGTTTAATTTAAGCTCAATTTTTTTTTTAATTTCACTATACGAGCTCAAATGAGCTACTAAATGAGCAGTTAAATGAGCCTAATCGAGCTACTAAACGAGCTGAATACAATTAATTTAAACGAGTTTAGACGAGTCGAGCTCGAACATTAAAAAAATTATCGAGTCGAGCTTGAACAAACATTTATAAAACTTGTCAAGTTCGAGCCGAGCTCGAGCTCGATATTTGACAAACGAGCCGAACATGAACACATCATATACTCGGCTTAGCTTGGCTCGTTTGCAGCCCTACCCTTCAACCATTTTATCACATAATTTATCAGCTTCTATTTCTAGTGGCGAAAGCAGCGATTTATCAGATTTTGGAGAGCGGTTAGCATTAAAATTTGGGGTAGTGGGCATTCGAATTGCGTCTAAGTGATCATTCACTTCAACATCAGATACATTTTTTGCAATAAACAATGACGATGCATCTTCTATCCTCCTCTCAGTAAAACAGACATGAAAATTTTTTCTCGTATTTTGGACACATTTGGTCATAAAAGCAGGAGGAGCACTATAGTTAGGACTTTTGATTTTAGCTACTGGAAATTGAAACAGTTTTTCTGATACACCATCTAATAGGAGAAAAGTCGCCACACTACATCCATCTATGACGTCCAAAGTGACTTTATACCTGTATGAATAACATGAATTATTATATGGTTTGATATGTTGATAATAATTTTCTTGAAGTAAAAGAAAATGAAATGAAAGAAAATAGAAGAAAATGAAATAAAATAAAATAACTGCACCAGTTAGATGAATGTGAACATAAAATTGCCATTGAGTAAATAAGAACAGTTAATTGTGCAAAAGGAAATAAAAATATGACAACCAATTATATGTTAGAGTAAGTGCATACCTCTTTCAAAAGAAAATAAATACACAGCTGAATAAGCCACTAGTATATAATTGGGTAAAAAAAGATATAGAAAAGTATAACAATGTAAATAAAAGGTAATTGTGTAAGCTGATGAATGAGGTGTCAGAAGATATATGAGTTATGATGATACCTTGCAATGTATGAATCCATGGGCCCACATCGTTCATATAGAAAAGTACTGTAATGGACGGAAAGACCTTTTTTTGCAAGTAAGACACCTTCTATACCACAATCCTTGTTCATTATTGATTCCTATTACATTTGCCTCACAACGATAGGTTTCTCCTTGTATATTGTTGAGTGAGTGTTATCTATTTCATTATTAACAAAATAGTAAATTATAATAAAAATGTATGCAGCTGGAGATGCGACAACGTTAGAATAGTAAAAGTATGTGCAGAAAAGCAAAGAATTGGAAATGGAAATAATTGTAACACTAAAATAAAGATAGTAAAAGCAAGACACCTTGTGCAAGTTTGGATTTAGCTGGATCAGTTCTGTCACAAGTTTATTCATTATACCAACTGCTGAATCGAATGTGTCGGTCCTTTGATCATTAATTTGGATATTCACTGGTTCAAACCTGCACATCAAAATAATAGCACTATTTAAGTCAGTTAATTTAGGAAATAAATAATCACATAATGTGTATTCCACATAGTAATTACATTTGCTTGTAATTTTCAAAAATATAAATTTATTCATTAATAGCAATACTCAATCCTGACGTTGTCGACAAACGGGGTTCATCTATGAAATAAAAGTAACCAATATTATGTACTATTTATTTCTTATATTTAGTATAAAGAATATAGAGCTTTAAACTTGTACTATTAAAATTCTTCACAGACATCCCTTTGAAGGCAACTAAAATTGGTTGGTCATGTGATTTTTTTAATATGAAGGGATCATTAAGTTGATCATCAAATGGTGGCCCTAGAGTGACTTCGGTCTCGGAATCGCCTGTGAAGCAGAAAATGAGGAAATTAGTTATCGGATATATAAAAACATAATAGCAATAAGTTAACATGAAATCTCTTAGACGGAGGATAATTTTTGGAATTGATTTACCGGAGCCTGTATTGTTGTTTGGATATAGTATTCCAATTTGTAAACCTATGGCATCTCCATAAGAAGAAATAAATAAAATGAAGAAAGTGATATAATTTTGTATAAAATGTAAATAGAAATAGATCCTCACATACCATTCATTTGCACATTTTTCTAAGCTCTCACATAAAGCCGCCAAAAAGGAGTGAAATCATACACGCATGTCAAAATTTGTACTGGTGGTCCATCATATGCATTGTGTCATTGGTCAATTAAAATGATCGAGTCAAAACAATCTATAACTTTTTAGATTGTCTTAGACAATCAAATTCCCGAGAACAACAATTTCGCATTTTTTAGTAGTGGTCGAAACCATTTGGCTATGTTAGGCTCACACGTCGCCTGTATTGTCTGCCCTTTCATAAATGTTAATACAATAAACATATTCAGATATATGTATAAGAAATTATTAGAACCGCAAAAATTAATTGATGATTATCGCAACCCAATATGTATTAAAAGCAAGTAGAAGCGAGCACTCTCATCGATAAGCAGAGCGTTAAAGTTGATGATATTGTTTGGCTTTATCGGCAATCTAGCATCTCATGCATTGCAGACTCGAACGCGCATTAAGTAATGTTACCTGGAGAAATTGACATACGTAAGAGAATTGTAGTCACGTGTTTAAAGCCCTGTAAATTAGAGTTTAAGAAGTTTACATAAGTAGCGGTAGATATAAAGTGAGAAAGAACTATTCAATGATCCACAATGTGAAAACAAATTGAAAACTTACATTGTGAATGAATCAGTGAACCAAACACTTGTTGAAGCTGGTGGACTACAGAGTACAAACAAACTGATATAGGGGAACCTCTGATGAGACGTCTATGTCCAAATTTTTGTCAGCCGCAGGCTGCACAGATTGAGATATATATTGGATTCATATTATAAATTGTAGAACTCGGAAGACTGCATGAAAAGATGAATGAGTAGATAGACCAACAGAAATAGAGGTGATAATCTGTAGTATTGCATCCATAATAGGTGTCAAATACTACAGTTTCTATAATAGGTACACACAAGCATAAAGTTAACAAATTATAAAGGTAAACCGCAGGAACACATTGATACATAGACAAAACTTGAAAAATTGTGATGAATGACACTAACAAACTTGATTTGTTTTTAAACACAGAACAAAAAGATCAAGAAGATCACCAATCTACTCCAAGTTAGGGTTATACTTCAACTCTGACCAAATTGTCTTCCATTAAATGTTCAAATTTAACCCTCAACAACAATAGAAGATGGAAATCTCAATAAACCAAATAAAAAACCTTCAAATTCAAACAAATCAAGTCTTCTTCATTAGTTTCAATACCTTGCCAAGTACCCAAACATGGTAATAATGATAAATATCAAAAACTTATTATATCAGATTATTCACCACCAAAGACTCATCCTCCTGTAAGTATTTAGATTTCCCAATAGAGAAGTTCAATATATATACACAATCTATGAGACAAAACCCTAGAAAATGAATATGTAAATGAGGTAACATAAACAAAGAAGAAAAATATAAGGTAAGAGACAACATAGAAGCAGGCTGTAATAATTTCATATTACTGTAAACAAATTTCTTACCTCTGTTTTGATTGATAACACAAAAGGTGAGTCTGACTTTCACAAAAGATCGAGCCGGAAGAAAAAGAAGTGTTAGAAGCAAAATAGAAGTCACGTACTATTAATTGAAAGACAAATGTCCAGTTCACATCTGTAAAAGAAGAATTATAACCCAACCCCACCATACCAAACCGACTTTAGAAGAAGTGTCAAATGAAGGTTTTTACTATTCATTTTAACATAAAACCTTCAAATAATATGTAGTAGTATTTAATTAAGAAAAAATATTTATAGAATCAAAATATATGACTAAGTGAGTTTTAAAAAAATCTATAGCATATTGTTTGATTTAAATATATTAGTTTAAAATATATGAGGTGTATTTGTAGTCTTTGAAAAAAAATAAATTAATTTTTTTTATTTTCTTTTTGCAATTTTTAAGTTGTAATTAAATGCATTAAATATATTTTATTAAAAAATCAATATTTTCTCAAATTCTATTCAGGAACACAAAAAATATTGATGAAGAGGATATCTTGGAAAAAATTAAAAATTTTCAAAGTTAGAGTTGTAGATTCAGAATTTTTGTATTTTATTTTAACATTATCATTCTTTAGCATTCTACGGTTCAAAAATGAATTTTTTTATGGGTATTTGCCAAAAACCCACCATGTTTTGAAACGTTTGATTTTACGCCACCGATTTTCAAACGTTCCACCAAACCGCCCCCAATTTCAAAAAGTGAGCTGTTTTCTGTTAGTGTTAGATGTTTTCCATTAGAGATTTTGAAAAATTATATTTAAACTCATATACAACTACAAACTACACCCCAAATGAAAAATTACACATATACCCGTCCAGCCTCTAGGAGGTATTCCACTGGTTTTTTATAATAATAATAATAATAATTATTATTATTATTATTATTATTATTATTTTAAATATGAAATTGGATGCAATTTTCCATGTATTTTTTAATCTCTATTATGTAGTATAGTTATAATAATACAATATAAAAATTATTTTCAAGTTATCAGTTTTTGGATAATTATTTTATGTATTTTAAAAAATTATTAATTAAAATATATTGCCAAATATGAAAAGGGTTATTTCCAAAAACACCCCATTTTTTCAAACGTTTCACTTTGAGCACCCGGTTTTGAAAGTTTTGGAAAACTACCCCCAAAATCAAAACCACTAGTGGTTTTTGGTAGTTTTGTGAGTGATTTTGGTGTTGTAAGAGTGATTTTGAAATTCTATATGTTTAATTTAGAGATTCGGAAATTTTCTAAAATCAAAATTACTCATACAATACCAAAACCACTCACAAAAATACCAAAAACCACTAGTTATTTTGATTTTGGGGGTGGTTTTCCAAAACTTTCAAAATCGGATGCTCAAAGTGAAACGTTTGAGAAAATGGGGTGTTTTTGGAAATAACCCAATATAAAAATGGATCAAAATTGTTAATTGGAAATTATTTACTAAATATATTTAAATTCAACTCAATTTTAAACTAAATGTTAAATGTTAATAAATTTATTTTTATTTTATTACTATATTAGTATTATTATAGCTTCACTATATAATAGAGATTAAAAAATACGTATAAAAGTCTATTTATCAACTCCCATTTATTAGAATCTAACGGTGGAATATTATGGAAGTCAAAGTAACTCGAGATTCAATTTATTTATATTATATGAACTAAATATTTAATATAATATTATTTATATTATATAAAAAATATTTAATATAATATTATTTATATGATATAAAAAATATGTTTGTTGCAATAGTTAAAATAATACTAATAAAATAAAAATAAATTAATTAATCTTTAACATTTAATTTTAAAATGAGTCGAATTTAAAAATATTTAGTGAATAATTTTCAATTAACGGTTTTTACCCCTTTTCATATTAATTAATATTTTTTAATTAATAATTTTTAAAAATACTTAAAATAATTGTCCAAAAATGGATAGCTTGAAAATATTTTTTATATAGTATTATTGTAACTATACTTTAAAAAAATACATGGAAAATTGCATCCACATTTATATTAAAAAATAAATAAATAAATAAAGCAATTGAATATCTGCTAGTGGCTGAAATGATATAAGTGTAATTTTTCATTTGGATGTAGTTTGTAGTGGTACAGGGTTTAAGCGCAATTTTTTTAAAGTTTCTAATGGAAAACATCCTCCACTAACAGAAAACAACTTACTTTCTGAATTTAGAGGTAGTTTGGTTGAACGTTTGAAAACCGGTGGCATAAAATCAAACGTTTCAAAATTTGGGAGTTTTTTAGCAAATACTTTTTTTTATCAATGAATTTATTTTAAAAAGAACAACTACCAGGATTTCGAAATAATTTTTAAAATGAAGTTTTTCGGATTTGAGTTAGAAATAAACCAAATGTTGCACTTGACCACCCAAAGAGCTCAAAACCAATCACTTGTGCCCAACACATCTTCGGCCCAAAACCGTCAATACTCATAGTTTACGCTCACCTCGATTTTCATATACGAAAAAAGGGACGATAATGTCACCCCACTTTTCCTGTTTGTACACCCAAAATAATTAATTTAATAGGAATATAATTATTGTAATGTGAAATTACTTGAAAGGTATACTATTTGTAAATACACCCCACTTAATTAAAATTCAAATTATTAGTTCAACTTAAATCCTAATTATTCATTTTCACCTATCTTAAACCCTAATTATCTTTTTCACCTATTTGAAACCCTAATTGTTCTTTTTTCATTCATCTTAAACCCTAAAGTGGATTCTCTCTATTAGTTAGAACTATGAAAATAACAACAATCTCTATTGGTGGGATTAACAATAAAGAGATATATATACCCTACCATTTTCTATATTGGTGTAATGTAATCTCATTCTATTTTAGAATTTGAAGTTTAAAAATTTGTGATTATAAATTTATCTTTCATCAGTTATACACATTACAAAATACTCTAGATGAATTATATGTATAACATAAATTTAATGTAAAAAATACAAAATAATTTGGATGTTTCATATGTTTCAAATGTTTGAATAAAAAAAGATAGAATAAATTTGATTCTTCATATGTTCATGTACGAAATAGGGAATAAAAATATTGTGCTAATATTTTCTTTTTAATTATACATGTGATTTTTATTTTATTTATTTTTTTACAAATTTTGTTGAATCACCAATAAATATAATTTTAATCCATTTGTTACAAATATATATGTTCTTAAAATAATTTGTTAGTATTTATTTTTATTTATCAATTTATATATATTGTATATAATTTTGATTTACTGATTTTGTTCCTATTTAGTCGAGTATATTAATTCAAATAGCAATTTATTGATCAAATTCATAGATTTATACTTACTTATTTTTTTTTTTTAAATTATTTTCATCTTGATTGAAGGATGGAAGTAATGTTGATACAGAAAATCAATTATCAATTGTGGATTACACAGATGTTTTTACGACTGATAAGGTATGTAATCAATTTTTTTATTTAATTTATTTTTTAATCACATGTATACATATCTTTAGAAAATTAAATTTTTACTATAGATTTTTGAAAGTCGAAAAGTTTTGGTGTAGAGGAAAATAATATAATATTGTGATAGTAATAAAGAAATCAGATGTCAATACTAATGGGAGAAGACCAAGGATTAGTTTGGCTTGTGAAAGAAGTGGTGTTTATAGAAATAGAACCAATATTGGTCAAAAGGAAAAACAACCTAAGGTAAGTGGAGCGAAAAAATGTGATTGTCGATTTTTATTGAAATGAGCTAAGATGGATCAGAATGACGACTAGATGTTAAAAGTGATTTGTGCGATACATAATCATTTTATCGGAAACCATCTTGAGGTTCACTCATATGCAAGTAGACTTACAAAAGAAGAGTTCAAAATTTTGGTTGATACGTCAAAAACCAATGATAAGCCACGGGATATATTGCTTACATTAAAAGGTAGATGTGCCAATAATGTCACTACAATGACAACAGTTTACAATACTCGTCGAAAGTTTAGAATTAGAGAGTTAGGAGGTCGATCACAGATGCAACAACTTTTGAGTGAATTGTCCACTTTAAGGTATATTGAATGGCATCAGACCAATGAAGATAGCGGTTGTGTTAGGGGCCGGTATCTAATCATGACTTTTGAAGACTTTTACGGACTTTTATAGACTTTAAAAAGTGAATGACTTTCGAAGATTTTTATAGACTTTCATAGACTTTATAAATCCAGCAATGACTTTTATAGACTTCTAAAATATACTTTTCATGATTTTTGTAGACTTTGATGGAGTTTTATAAATGATTTTTGTAGACTTTTAATAATTTTTACAGACTTTTAATGACTTTTATAGACTTTCATATATCAATTGGTAATTTTTATAGAACTTTCAAATACTTCTTAAGAATGGATGAAATTTCATTAATATTGAGAATAAAAAGTCTTTTGGCATAATTTTTTTTTTAAGAGGAAGAAGTATTATTTTGAACAATAATCTTACTAAAGATCACCTCATCCACGATTGGTGGCGTCAACCATGAGTTCTAATAAGTTGTTACTTTATCCTAATATCCGTATTTTATAATTTTTTTCCTCCATTTTTCTTTCAATTGTTGTGTATTTTTTCCTTCTATAAATTTACTAAGTAAATTATTATTATGTTTACACTTTCTTACCCAATTTGTAAATATTTGTTGAATGTAATTGATTGAATAAGACAATCTTTTTTATAATATAAATAAATGATAAAAATAAAATCGTTGTTTCAATAAAACAAAAAATATAACACTTGATAAAAGTAGACAAAAAATATGATTGAAAAAAATACATATAGACAATTCCAAAATATTTCATAATTATAAAGTAATAAATAAATAAAAGAAATAACTTATGGGGTTGAAATTGAGTTTTTACTTGTTAATATTTCAAAGTTTGTGTGGAAAGGAGAAGACAATTTTTTAACTTTAAATTTCCTTAACTGGTTAAAAAAGTCTATAAAAGTCTGTCAAGTTTAAAAGTCTTCAAAAGTCATGAAAATTACAATACCTCAAAACTTTTATAGACTCTATAAAAGTCATGATTAGATACCCCAAAACTTTTGAAGACTTTTTAAAAGTCTATAAAGGTCATGATTAGATACCTCATGACTTTTGAAGACATTTTAAAAGTCTTTAAAAGTCATGATTAGATACCCCATGAATTTTATAGAGTCTTCAAAAGTTATGATTAGATACCTGCAGATTTTTTATGACATTTAAAGTTTATAAAAGTCATCAAAAGTCTTCAAAAGTCAGATTAGATACACCCATGTTAGAGATTTATTTTGGGCACATCCTTTAGCAATTGAGTTGTTATAAGCTTTTCCCCATGTGTTAATTATGGATTGTACTTATAAAAATAATAAGTATCATTTTCCTTTACCAGAGATTGTTGGTGTCACATAAACAGAGTTGACATTTTCAGTTGCATTTGTGTACTTGGAAAATGAATGAGAAGATAATTACACATTGGGCTTTGGAGAAATTGAAGACTTTTATGGTGTTGCCAAGCGTAATATTCACCGATAGAGAGATGAAATTAATGAATGCTAATCAGAAGGTATTTCTGAATGTAACTAATCTTCTTTGTTGATGGCATATTTCAAGAAACATATTACTGCACTGCAAAAAGTCATTTGAAACAAATGAAAGGTGGGAGGATTTTATTCTTACTTGGAATGTGTTATTTTACCTCAAGCACGGAACAAGAATATATTCACAACTTAGCAGGTGTGCATGTTAATTTTTCAAATTATTTAAGTGCATTAGATTATGTGAAACAAGTTTGGTTAGACAAATACAAGGAGAGGTTTATTGCGGCTTGGACTGACTTAAAGCTACATTTGAGAAATTTGACAACAAACAGGTAATTTTCATTTTATTTATCATCAGTTGATTATTTTATTTAGCATAAGATTTTTATATTTTACTTTTGTAATGTTAGGGCTGAATCTTCTCATCAATGTTGAAAAGACTGCTAGGTTCATCTCAAGAAAATTTTATAACATCATGGATAAAGATACATGGATTTCTATTTTTGCAACATAGTGAGATCAAAGCTTGATTTGAGAGAAGTTTGACAATGATACAACATTTTTTTAAACCATCAATTTTTAAATAATTGAGAGGACTTGTATTAAGAAATACACCAAATAAGATTTTTGAATAATATGAAAAACATGATGTTGATGGTTATGCTGACTTAGTTTGTTGTTGTGTACTCTAAGCTACTCATGGTTTGCCTTGTGTTCACGAGATTGCAACTTATAAGCAAGAAGATCGTCCGATCCCTTTATCATCTGTACATCTGATTGGAGTAAATTAGATTTTATTCCTGTCAAAGAAGAAGAGCCAATGAAATTTAATTGCAAAGTTGAGATGGAAATGATTAAAAGATGATTCAATGATACGGATAATAGTAGTAAGATGTAGCTACTACAAAAATTAAAGGAGTTAGCAAATCCTGCATAAACTGCTCTCTTAGAACTTGAAGTTAAAACTAATACCAAAGGTTGACCTTCAAAAAAGATTGATAAATATACTCATCGTGATCCATCCATGTTCGAGTATGTTTTATCTGCTCATAATGGTTTATATATAAATAAGATGACTTTTAATACAATTGCAGTGCATTCAAAAAAGTAAGAAAAGCCAAAAAGGAAAAAGTTAGAGAGGTTCAGGTCTATTTCTCTTGGTGAATAATTTCCATCAGGATTAAAGCCATATATTATTGAGGTGAAATATGTTCTTGGTGACAGTAATTGTGGATTTAGAACAATAGCAGGAATGATGGGTACGAGGGATGATAGTTGGGTTCAAGTAAGAAGAGACTTGATTTATGAGATACAATAATTTACGGACAATTATGCATGATTGTTCAGCTATCCTAACCGTGTCAAAAGAAATTATGCATGCACTTGCATTCTTTGAGAACAATCCTGGAGTTGATCATCGGATGATAATGCCTGATGTTGGTCATCTAATTGCTTCCAAATATAATATGGTTTTATTGTTTATATCTAAGCAGATATGTCTAACGTTTCTTCCTCTTAGATCCACTCCATTATAGCGCTCATTGCACAAGATAATTGTCATTTGTTATGTGAATAATTATCATTTTGTAAAGGTATGTTCATAAATTGAATATAAATTAAATAGAATGTTGTTATTATATTTAATTTCATATTTGGTTCATAATAATGTTGATTTTATTTGTATATGTAGGTTTTCATGTCTCCAGGTTCACCGATGCCTTTATTAATAATTAATTGGTTAAAATATCATTATCTTTTAGTGGTGAGCACCAAACCTGGCCGACCCGAAAAATTTGAAACCCGAACTGTGGCAAATTTTTGGACCGGACTGACCCTTCTTGCATTTCAGGTCGGGTCCAGATTCAGCCGGGTTTGGTTTAAGGTCGGGTCCAGTTGGCCCGACAGACCCAGAACCTGTAACAAACCCAGTTTGTCAAATGTGAAGGAAACTTGCAGCATTTAATAGAACATTACATAAATTTCAAAGTCATTGAATCTTCAAATGTTAATAATGGACGTATATAATTGCATCTCCTGAGTTAGCAGAAGATACACTATTTCCAATTATTGGGCAGTAACACCAAAATTACTTGTAGGCATACACAAGAGTCTAAATGGATACTAAAAAGACTTCCTGAATTTAGCAGGTCCAATTTAATTCAATAGTGTCTGAAGCAAAAATACAAGTATATTGACATGAAATACAACCGCTTATCTTCTAATGTAACGAATGAGAAACTAACCACCAAATAAAAGAATTAAACACAAGAACAAATCATCCAGGAACAAAATAGTGTAAAAAAAACCCACTTCTTCTGAGGTCAATCAAGAAGCTCTATTTGTCTTTTCACTTCCTCAGCACTCTGCAAAAAAAAAAAAAAACATTCTATGAGAAATTTCTGGACAGTATACAAGAAAATGAGAAAACAGTTGGAACAAGGAGAACTCAATGTAAACTCAAACAATTAACTAAATAAAGACTTTAATTTATATATGTGTAGGTGGGTGTCGTTGGTGTCATGTGTGCCCCAACATGATCGTGCCCTTTCAAATGAAAACTCCAATCTAACCTACACATTTTGATTCTGGTTGACTAACTTATAATATCTATTTGGCAAATCTCAATACCAAAATCAGAACATGAAATGGGGACATCGACTTTGTCATTCCTCCTAATATATGCATGTCCTTAAAGTACATATTGCTAACTCATCAACTTGGAATTGAGTTCAAAGTATAACATGGTAACCAAATTAACATGCAATTTGATGACACAAACCCTTGAGTAAAATGCCTTCAAGCTACTGATATTCACATAAGATTTAGATATACTAAAAAAGAACGAGGCAACCAATTCATGATAATACAAATAGCAAAGCAGAAATGGTGATGACATAAGATGCATTAGAAAGAATTGATTGCATAACAAATAGTAAAGTTAAGAAATTACAATTTGTACAGACTTTGTTTTCTTAAGATTGCAAAGAGTGACAAAGTAGTTCTTGCAAATGATATTGCAAAAGAAAATGACATAACTTATACAACTAATGGGAAGGAACTTACTTGTACAAATAGGCACCAATCCCAAGAATAATGCACTATAAAACAATATCAATGCAGAAATTGCGATTGGACCTCAACTGAAACAAAACCAAATTTAACAGATTGACAAAGAAACATAAATACAGTTAAAATAATATGAAAAATTGCAACTTATGTGGTTGATGCATTGTGGTATTCACCTGGGTAACAGTGTGTTTCAGTCTAACATTGGTATTCTTAAGATCAGCTATAACACGATCTACCTATAATATTGAAGGACAAACTCAGCATATACCTAAAAGGAAACTCTAAAAGCATAAAAGGATATACACATGTTCCTCACCTTAGAGTCGATTTCTTCCATTAGAAGAACTTGTCAATCCATTTCATGTAAATCCCCATCAACTATGATCAGTTTAAGTGTGAAAATCATAATTAGGTTAGTAGGTGAAGCCAACCGGTAATACCTCATTCATGTAATAGAACATGTTTTTTTAAAGAATCCAAACCTTCAAAAATCATATCCAGACCTTCATCCTGAGGGAATACATAAAATAATGAAGTTCAAAACCATATTCTCGTAGTAGAAACAAAAGCATATTCTCGTGTTGGCCTCATAGCAGAAGATTATGTCCAAGCTGTCTTTTTTCTGAATTTTGATGACATTTGTGATGGCTCAACCATCACAAGAAATATCAATAGTTCACAATATCTCTTAATAACAGTACAAAATACTTAAACCTAACCAGCACATCAATACAAAATCAGCACGTCAATAACAATAACTTACTCTTTTCCCAACAGTACAATAACAAATCAGCACATCAATACCTAATAACAGTACAAAATACTTAATAACAGTACAATAACAAACAACAACACAACAATAATAAATTCATAAAATGACTTAATAATAGCACAAAGATCATTCTCTGTTATCACTTCACTGGAGCTCTCCTCATCATTCGTTCATCAATGTTAAATTTAGCAGAGATCAATTTAGATAAAGCAATCCTTACTTAATCAAGACCAGCAGAGAGGTTTAATGTAGAAGAAATTGTTTCACCTCAATTTGTTGGTAAACCTGTAAGACAATACAATAACCCAAAATTCAAGAATCAATTCTCATATAATAGAAACTCATAACAAATCAATGTGTCGATAGATCAAATTATTGCTAAAATTTTAAATTACCTTCCTCAAACTTTTCAAGCACTTCAAGTTCTTCTTCAATAGTCATAGGGGTTATTTTCTTCCAATCCTGAAGAAAAATCAATGCTTCAACGATCTTAGGAGTTAAAGAATTTTTAAAAGAGTCCAGAACTCTTCCCGACATACTAAAGGCACTCACTGAAGCAACTGTAGACACCGGCATAACCAATACATCTCTGGCCATTCTTGATAAGATTGGAAATTGAGTTGTATTCATTTTCCAGCATTCGAGGACTTGAAAGTCTCCTAGTTCTTCTTGAATTGATTAAGAAAGGTATACTTCTAACTCAAATTCGACAAGACGACCATCTTGAACATTAAGCTTTTGTCGTTTATATGTGAAGTTTCTCTTTTCAGTTGAGGAAGAACCATGAGAAGAATCACTACCACCAGTAGAATGATGGTTATCACATGATACCTCTTTTTTATATCTAACTCGATATTCATCAAATAGCTCAAAAAGAGAATCTCTCACACCTAAAAACCATCTGCTACCCTCCTCAATTCCATACATCAGTTGAAATGTATTTTCTAAGTATTCGAACTTATCCCGTGGATCAAGAACTATAGCTACATATATAAGATGGTTCATCTTTTGCACAATTCCTTAATATTTGTCAAATTTATCTTGCATTCTTTTCCCTATTTCTTTGACACAAATTTCAGTACTTTTCTGCCATCTTTTAAGCTCAAATAACATCTCTATTATCTCATCAAAAACCATATTAGCAGTGACATATTTCAAACTTGATATGCGTACAGTAAGGTCATAAAATGACTTCAACATATCAGCAAGTTTCCTATAAACATCCCAATCTTTAGAGGTTAGAATCTTATCCATGCCCATTTTATTCTTGCCAATATCAATTCTATAACTTGGTTCAAGTGAATCATACTTATCAAATGCTTTCCGAAATTTCTCAACTGTAGAAAGCATTAAATAGGTTGAATTCCATCGTGTCGGCACATCTAAACATAGGCTCTTTTTACTTTCAATCTTTTCTACAATATAACAAGCCTTAAATTTATGGAGTCTAGCAGATGAACTACGAGTGTACTTTATAGCACCCCCCAACCTCTCCATAGAAGAGTCTAAATCTTCTAGCCCCTTAGAGACAATTAAGTTCATAATGTGCGTCATACAACGCACATGCAAATATTTCCCTCCACAATAATCCTCACGTCAATTCACAAGTTTCTCTCTTAAATAACCAACAACTACATCATTTGAAGATGCATTATCAACGGTGACAGTAAAAACCTTAGTCAAACCCCACTCAAGCAAATAATTCTCAAGTGACCTACAAATTAAATCCCTTTTATGACTTAAAATTGGACAAAAATTGATGACTCTCTTAATTAAACTTCATTCACTATCTATATAGTGAACTGTGAGACACATATAATTTATTTGTTGACATGGAGTCCACGTATCAGTTGTCAAAAAAATATGATGTCTATTTTTCCTAAACATGCTGCCCATTTTTCTTAAATATGCTTTTTAACTTTTGCTTTTCATCTAAGTACAATTGATAGCAATCTCTAGTAATTGTAAACCTATATGGAATACTAAAACTAAGACAAATAGCAGGAATAAAGTTCTTGAGCCTCATTACCTCAATAAATTTAAATGGTAATTCATCACTAATGACCATTAATGCAAGTGCCTCCCTAATAGTCTTTTCATCATAAGTCCAAGTACTAAGTTTACATACTTGACTCTCCCCACTAGGTTGTAAAGACAACCGAGTTGTTTACTACCATCATCCTTAGGCATTAATTTACACTTTGGAATGTGATTTTTCAAAAATTTTTGTTCCTACTAACTTAGAATCACATTTATAAACTTCCCCACAATAATTGCACTTACCTTTAGTTGTGTTGTCACTGTCTGTAAACTTTGTGAAGTGTTTCCATACAATTGACCGGGTCCTTTTAGGAGAAGTAATTCCAACCGGATCATTTGTTGCAAGACCTTACTGCTGAGCCAATCCAATTGGAGCCTCCATATTGAGCTATGTATTTGCTTCCAAGTTTGATAGAGCTGGCTGAGATGATCCTATCTCATCTTCCGAAGGACAACTCATGGCTACTACATTTGAAACTCATGTTAGTTAATATTGATACAGATATTACTTCAGCGGAAAAATGGCAAATATATCAGCAAAACACCATCAAATAAATATTGTGAATCAACAGAACCTAACTATTTACAGTAAATGTTGTCAATCAACACACCTTAACCAAATAAAGCCTCATCAACCACTCAAAGAGACTAACAATCATCCGAAAGAACACTACTATCAACAATAAACCACTAGAATTAAAAAAAAAATAAATCGTAGAGCAAAATCCAAACTCAAACCCCTATGTCAGTCAATCAAACAAGAAAAAAAAATACTAGTCACTCACACTGTAAAACCTCAATCACCAACTGAACACAATCAATTAAAAAACAGCAGATTCATATACCAAAAAGAAGAAATCAGTTGAAACAATAAAAAATTAAAAGTACAAATATAAAATTTAAATACCAACCTTTGAACAGCAAAGAGCTCGGGTCGATGACCATTATTTCTTAGCGGTGACAAGAGAGCGCAGAAGAGAAGAGGAAGGGATTTAGGTTCAAGGTTCTTCTTTTCTTCGATGTCAAAGGCGAGGAGAGGAGAGGAAGTGGAGACTGACTCAAGCTAGGCGAGGAGGAGATGTCAAAGGCTGGCTCAAGCTCAGATGATTGGTTTCTTTCTAGTTTTTTTTTCTTTCCGGTCTCTATCTGAGGGTCAACATGAGCGAGTTTGAGAATGTTGTCTCTGTTCTAGCTAAAACAAAAAAAAAACACAAAAACGACGACATTTTTTTTAATATCAGGTTTGGGGTTGGATCAGACCGGGTCAAGCCCGGTCCGGATTTTTAAAAAACCTGAAAATCATCAGAACTATAACCCGGCCCCAGCCCGATTTACAAACCTGGACCGACCCGAACCTTATAAAACTCGACGGATTCGGCCGGGTTTTCGAGTCCAGATTTTTGGTACACCCCTATTATCTTTGTGCGGAAGGATGGGCATCTCCATATACAACAAATGTAAATGCTTTTAGAGACTTAATATATGATGACACTGAAAAAGTAAATATATTTTTAGATAGTCAATAATTTAGATTTAGAAACAACAATAAAATGGTGATATGGACTTAAATTTATTTTCTTTTCCTGTATAAAATATTATGTTTATGGTATTTTCGGAATGCTTTAATTTGAAAAAAAACATATTTTTTAAGGGATAATTAACCTCTAGCTCCCTATACTTGGCACGCTTTATCGGTTAGCTCTTTATACTATTTTTTTCTCAGCTGGCTCCCTGTACTTGTAATTTTAAAATAATCCGCTCCTTGTATCCTAGTTGTCATCAAGCGTGATGTTAATCGCTATTGTAAGCGCGTGAGTGAAGTTTATATTTACTATTTTTATGATGAAGTAGTTAGTATGAGGTGGCAATTAAAATTGTTTAAATTGGCTTAAGGTCAATTGAATGGTAGAAAATTTTGTTAACGATTTAGGGTTTTTCACTTGCGACTACCATATTCCAACAAGAGGTATTACAAGTTCCTTTCTAGGAGTGCGGGAAAAATGTCGTACTTCAGATTTCATGGATGCAGACGAATCCAGGGAGGAGGTGTATGACATGTACGCAACAGGTTGGTGTTTGTTTGTTTTTTTACTTGGTTCTTATTAGCAATTGTGTATATAGTGTAGGGTGAAGATGATTGCTATTTTTTCAGATGGCATGATGACTTTTTTTGAATCAAGCAAATATAGTAATTTGGGGTTTATTGAATCAGTTACGATATTTGGAAGTTGAGAAAGTAGAGGAGAAGATAAAATGGGTCAAAAATGTATATTATTTGTTACATGTGTCAAACGTGTGAAACACACGTGAAAATTTAAATTGATGCAAAGAGCAGATTGTTTTAAAATTACAGGGAGTCAACTGAGGAAAAAAAATAGTATAGAGAATTAACTGGTACAGTGTGCCAAATGTAGAGAGACAGATATTCATTATTTTTTTAATAAATAAATACCCTATAATTAGGGGTGTAAACGAGTCAAGTCGAGCTCGAGTATACCTAAGCTCGACTTGACTCGTGAAAGATTATGTTAATCTCGAACTTGAGCTCGAACTCGAATGATAATCGAGCTACTCGAACTCGACTCGTTAAACCTCGTTTATTTTTTTATTAATAATTTTTTAATTTTATATATTTATTCTTAACTTAATTTGGACATACTTGAGCTCGACTCGACTCGTTGATGTTACTATAGTAGAGCTCGATAAGGCTCACGAACCTTACGAGTCGAGTAATATAGAGCTCGAGCTCGACTCGTTTCAGGAAAAAGCTCGACTCGAACTCGACTCGAACTCATGAACAGCGAATTGATCGAGTCGATCTCGAATAACTCGCGAGTAGCTCGACTCACTTACACCCCTACCTATAATATCCTTCTACGAGTATTTTAGAGATCTCAAACATTTCGATTGATGATTTAATATTTTAAAATTAAATTTCATGCATACATTATATCTGTAAGTCATCCATTTTAAAAAATGGATTGAGATTGAAGACTATTAAATGAAGCGCGTCATAGCGGTTGTTCCATTCCTAAACAAGAGTAAATACTAAATAGGTGTGTATGAAAATATATAAAATTCCAATAACAATAATGTGCATTCACCCACCAAAGCAAAAAACCAGCAGATTGGAAAACATTTTCTGAAAAAGTAATAGAAGAAGATACATGAGTCGAAAAAGTAACAAATCAAAGAAAAAAAAAACACGATTAGATTGATTTTCCCTATCCAATAACAATACATTCAACATTTGTCAGAATTAACGAATCCATCCATCCATATACAGACCGACCAAACATTTTACTCTGCTCAACCATCGATCTACTTCGTCCGACGAAGAACCGCCTCCTTTACACCACCGTCGCCGGCCGAAGCCGCCTGCTCGAGAACCCTCTCTTGCTGAAAGAGAAAGAGGTGCACAGATTTATTATTTTTATTATTATCAATTATATATTTTATTTTATATCTGGAAATAAATAAACAATAAATATAAAATTGAAAACCCGAGAAGTTTCTGAAAATAGAAGTTAGTTTAGTTTCATATTCTGTGTTTA
Source organism: Cardiospermum halicacabum (assembly GCA_031304145.1). Lineage (NCBI taxonomy): Eukaryota > Viridiplantae > Streptophyta > Magnoliopsida > Sapindales > Sapindaceae > Cardiospermum > Cardiospermum halicacabum. Next base: position 9,805,425 of record JARJHC010000107.1, on the reverse strand, counting down.
CTGAAGAGAAACGGTTATGGTTATGATTTAAAAAAAAGAAAAAGAAAACTGTGTCTTTTTAGGTTTAGGAGTTCTATCAGGAATAATAATTCTTAGTTTTGAGAATTTTTATGTTGGATGGATTGCAGGACTGTTTGATTGAATTTAGAAAACCAGGAGGACTTTGTCCGCTATTTATATATATAGAAGACGAGACTGTGTTTGATTTCTGTTTTGTAATAGAATATGGGTGTAAAACGATCGAGAAGGAGGACAATGGCTTGTAAGGGAGATTCTCCTTTTGAGAATCTTCCCGATGAGATTACTTCCAAGATTATATCGTTTATGCCGATGAAGGAAGCAGTAAGGACAAGTGTTCTGTCCAAAAAGTGGAGATATATATGGACTTGTAGGTCGGACCTTCGATTTGATTGTGTTAATGTGCTTGGAATTAAAGCTCAGCCAAGGCCACTTACTTGTATGAATGCAACCACCAGACGTCATACAAGTCATAAGTTTGCATGGGGAGTTGATCAGATGATCTCCCGACATCATCACACCCACAAGATCAATTCTTTAACTGTTTGTTATCACTTGGGTCAGGAATTTGCTTCCCGTATTGATCGTTGGATCAGTTGTGCTGTTGCTAAGCAAGTTGAAACTATTGCTCTTGATCTATCTGAAGGTTTTGGTTATGTGAATTGTTCCTGCTCGCTTAAACTTGATCATTATAAGTTTGATTGCAGTCTTCTTGCACCGTCAGGGGGGAAGGGTAGTCTAAAGCGTCTGAAATTGGATTCTTGTGCTTTAGTTCTGCCTCCACCGGGTCACAACTGTTTAAACTCTTTGGTTACTCTTGAACTGCAACGGGTGTGTATTAGTGATGAATTGTTGAAAAAGCTCTTGCCGTGTTGCCTGTTTCTTGAAACATTGAATCTGCAACTTTGTCAGGAACTTGTTAATTTAGATATTAGTGAGCCAAGACTACGGTTGAAGTTATTGAGAATTCAGGACTGTTTGAGATTAAATAAGTTTGAGATATCATCTGAGACACTAGTAAGTTTTGAATATATTGGTCCTTTGGTTACCTTCTCCTTCAGACATGTTCCCAATTTGGCTGAAGCTTTCTTCTGTTATTCGGATAAAACTAGACTGCAAGGTGTAACTTATGCTCTTACGAGATTGTCAAGTGCAGTACCTCGACTGGAAAAATTGAATTTATTCTCCATTTTGTCCATGAATGTGAGTCAAAGATACTATCTAGTGAACTTTTCTATTTTTAAATGGTTGCTTTATTATTCTGTGTCCATCTTTTCATATATATTAAGCTGTTCTCCTTTGTATTTCAGGCACTTGAGTTGCCAGAAACAGATCCTGGCTTTACCAATGTCAAGGAGTTGGTTCTTAGTGTTTACCCATTTGATGATGAAGACAGACTAAGTTGGATTGCTTACATTCTCAGAGCCTTCCCCTTGTTGCAGAAACTACAGTTAAATGTGAGTTCAGTGAACTGCCTCTCTCTTTTTGCATATGCATACTTTCAATCATCTAATTCAGAGTCCGAATCATATTGGCAAATATTTATATAGTGACAAAAGTACCAAATGAGGATGAGCTGGTAGTCTGATATCCAATGCCTAAATTGACTTGATATCTCATCATTCCCCTCATAGTGAGATGAGCAACTTCAGTTTACATTACAAGAACTACTCTCTCTTAGTTCTTTTTTAGCATGTCCATTCGATTCCCCAGATAGTTAGATGAGCAGCTTCAGTTAAGTATATTACAAGAAATACTATGCATTTGTTCTCCGTTAGATTTTGTTAGCATGTCCATCGGGACTATTTGAGAGACTGTTGGCATTCATATTTGAAGTCTTGATTGTTTGTATTGCTTATATGGTCAACCACAAGCTTATGTATCCTTATATTTGTCTTTTGTCCACAAAATATGGGGGAAATTCATATTTCTAATCCTCCCCTCAAGTTGGTTGATGCTTCCGTTCATGTCCGGGCTTGCTTGTATTCTTTGAACCTCAGAGGTTTTATTGGGCCCATTTTGAGATAGTGTTAGCATTCATATTAGTGTCATCTATTTGTCTTCACATTTTTAAGTCTTGATTATTTGTGGGCTTGCTCATGGTTAAAATTGCTAATTGATTATAAGCCCATGTATGATATATCCTTATATTTTGGTTTCTTCTTTTGTCTGACCATTCATGTGGGATATTTCTGTCAACACGCCCCTGCTTTTATATATACATATATATATATATATAGTTAGATCATTATGGTTTATGGAACTACAGACAGAAGTGTTTACAGCATTTGTAACTCAGGTTTATCTGCATTTGTTAGCTTAAAAGCCCAGCATTTTTTACTTGACTTGGACTCCTTTATCTTACTTGCAGTTGTTCTCCCCAAGTTTTGTCAAACAGGCGAAGGAGGTAAAGAGGCTTCTTCCTGAATGTCCCCATGAGCATCTCACTGAAATTGAGATCAATGGATTCTATGGCAATAACCATGAGGTAGAGCTCGTGAAATATTTGCTTGAGAATTCAGTTGCACTGAAAGTACTCGCGATCACTCCGTGCCAGAAGGTTTACAGAGGACTTAATATCCATGTCTACGAGAAAGAAACCTCACATTACACATCAAGAAGGGACCGTATATTGAAGTGGCTTCTAGAGGCAGTCCCCTCGACTGCCCGCCTTGATGTTAGGTGACCCCCCTCTGACTGACCTAAGCAGCAATTTGACTCAGGAAGAAGAAGTTATTTGTTATTTTGATTTAGAAGAAACATCCGGATCAAATCAGGTGATGTGTATGGAAGAATATAGTGTGCTAAAATCAGCTTGTAGTTTGTATCTTTTGCATAAACTCAATAGATGTATATTAGCGATTGTTGCGTTAATTTGATACTATAATCATATAGATCATACTTTTTTTATGATAATTTCATAAATTCAAGGAAGAGTAGCTGCATGCAGACTTCTCAGTTGAGCTGGAGTTATTAGTTATGATGCGAATGATTGAGAATCTGAGTTGGTCATTTATTTGACATAATTTTAATGCAGTAGCTGAAGGATGTTGCCATCTCAACATCTGAAAAGCTCCATTCAACAGCCTATTTCCTTTTCATCTGTTATTTTCAATATTTTCATTATCTAAATCAGAATATTTCAAATTCTAAGTATTCTAATTCTGGTACTGACGCATTTTTAATATATATTATAATCATTGATATTGCTAGAAATGGTACAGTATACAGGTGGATGCATACCTTGCTGTTTGACCTGCTACCAACTAAGAAAGAGGAAGAGGTAAATATTTGATTGGATTAGAGCTTTAATTTTCAATTTCAACGACTTAGTGAATTTGTTCAAATATGCTGTGATTTAACTAGTTAACTTGTGAGTGTACATTACTCTTCAATCAGTTGAAATTTGTGAAAATACCAAACGTGTTTATCATGATATGCTTAGTGATAGTGATTAGCACAAATGAGACGAGACTGATATGCGTTAATTTTGTGCAATTATAGTGTGTGAAAGCAATAGAAGTGCATGAGACGATTTAAGTGGAGGTTAGGAGCAGTTATAAAGAGATAATAATTGAAAATGAAATCGCAATCAAACCAACAAATTACACTCCATTTGATGCGAAGTGGCAACTAACCTTCTTTTTTTCTGTATATATTCATGATCAAGTAAAAAATATACATATGCATCAAACATTACTTCAAAGGAAATCCCCACTACATTTTGCATCCTGTTGTTTCATTTTCAACTACAAGTGTTTGTTTCATCATTTATATCCCACACACAGAATCATTATCTTCTCAATTTCTTGAGAGTCAGAGGCATCAGGTTTCTTTTTTTCCCTGTAGTTGAAGGTATGTGGCTTAATAACTCCCTATCACTGTCTGCTATTTATGTTCTAGTGCTTTTTCCCTGTACAATAACATATATGACATTGAAAATTGCTGTTCTAGTGCTTAGTAGGATAATATATCTGCAGAAATGATGATAAGGTGGTCCTGAGTCCAAACTATCTGAATGTGAGACCATCATGTGATTTGAGACAAACCCAAAATGTTGCATTCAGCTCACATGTAGCATGTAGGCGTAGACAGTAACTTCATTTAGTTATCACGGGTCATCACCATCTTTACTGATTTTGGATCTGTTGACATCATAAACATATTGAGAATCCATCAATATCCAATATGGAGTTGTCACTGTTGCATTAACTAGGTAACATGCCTCATCCATGCTCTGCCACACCTTATCATATTCATTATCTTCACCAGTGTAAACATTACAAAAGCATGTGTGATAATTTAGAGTCTTGATGAGCTTTATGGAAAGTTTCAAGCATTTGTTCACTTTATTACTTGAACAAGAATCAGATTTCTTGTAGAAGTTAAAAAGTGTCACTCACTATTGATGGAAAACGTAAAAGGGTATTTGTCTTTTTTACAATTGTAGTCTTTATATGGAGTTTTACATGATCCATACTTGTATATTGGGAAGACCTTACTTTATAGGGCAGCGTTTGTGTGTCAAAATGGAATTGTCTGGCATTTCTTTCTGGGTTTTTGTGTATAATGTTAGCTGTTTATCATTTTATTCTCCTACAATGTCTGCATGCTTTCTGGAGTTCTGTTATAAGTGGATAGACAGCAACAAACAGCACCAAATCCAATGAGAACAAACGGAAATGGTGACTTGGAAGTTCTCTTTACGTACATAAACCTTAAGACCAGTTTATCAAAAGAATGAATAAAGAATTTATCAGAGCTTAAAAAATAGCAGTGAAATGGTTAGGTAGAATAGAAGACATAAAAACAGGATGATGAGTAGACGCACCAACCTATATAGGCTATGATTAACATAGAGCCATGAGAATCATTTCCATTTTATCGAAACACAACAAACCAATGCCACCTTAGCTTCAAGTTTCTGAACTTTATATGATTAGAAGGTGAGTATGTGTGTGTGTTTTGAGCAAAGCTGGTGGTCATTTTCAACTTATTCCATTCTGCAGTTGTCTTTATGTATCATCCGGACCCATCTCTGAACTCATTTGACATGATTAGATCATCAAAATTGTTCTTCTTGCAGGAACTATTGATTACAAAGAGAGAGGTTCATTTTAATATTTGTGTTGTAACGAAACAGATGTGAAGACGATAGTAACAGTTTGGATGTTTGCATTAATTAAGGTTTTGTTTGCGTTAATGTTAGAGTGAGAGAGATAAAAGACATAAATCTGCAACAGCTTGTTCATTCATTGTAGTGCATTTTGTTTCAGTTTTTTTGTTAGAGGAGGAGAACAACAACAATGAAGCGACAGCAGCAGAACGAACCGCCACAAACCCCTGCGCCGTTGACGGCAAAATCCGATTACAGAATCAACACCATGCCGTCTCGTTTGAGAGGCAAGGACTCTCAATTAGAAGGCCATGCAAAACCTAGACCTAAACCAGTTGATGTCAAGACGACCACAAAGAGGTCTTTGCTTCCCAAATCTCCAGAGTCTCAGGTCAAACCGTTGAGTCGGTCGAGGATCAACGTCGTTGAGAGAAAAGAATTGGAGGAGAAACTGCTTTTGAGTGAGAATTTGGTTAAGGATTTGCAATCGGAGGTTTTGTGTTTGAAGCAGGAGTTGGATAAAGCGGAAAGCTTGAGAAATGAAATGGAGAAGCAGAATCGGAAACTTGTTGAGGATCTTGTTGCTGCGGAAGCGAAGATTGATAATCTTAGCAGTCAGCGACAGGTGAGAGATGATGACAATTTCTTTTTAATCTGTTCGCGTTGTTACTTGGTTTTGAGAAGATGTTGAGTAATTGATGAATCTTGTTTTCTTTTGTTTTGGAAGAAGAGGGAAGAAGAGCATAAAAGCCCTAAATTCAAGGACATTCAAAAGCTCATTGCTAACAAATTGGAACATTCAACATCAAGGAAGGAGGCAACACCACTCCAAACGCTTCCGATTCCAAAAACTGTTTATCATGTCGAAAGAAAAGCTCCGCCTTGCCTTTCTTCAGTGCCGCCTCCGCCTCCACCGCCAATGCGGCCTCTTGCTCCCACTCGGAAGCCTCCGTCAATTCTGCAACTCTATAACTCCTTAACCAAGCAGCAGGTGAAACGAGAGAATCTTATTTCTGATAAGAAACCAGTCATCAGTGCTCAGTCGAGCATAGTGGGTGAAATTCAAAATCGTTCTGCGCATCTTTTAGCGGTAAGAATTTTGAGGTTTTTTCGTTTGATAATATGTTGGTTTATCTCTTTTGATCGGTTTGATTGTAAGTGATGAATTTTTTGCCTGAAAACTCTAGATTAAGGCCGACATTGAAACCAAAGGTGATTTCATCAACAGTCTTATCAAGAAAGTGCTTGCTGCAGCTTACTCGGATATAGAAGACGTCCTGGAATTTGTCAATTGGCTTGATTCAGAACTTTTGTCTTTGGTAACTCTAAATTCAGTTTAACTAGTAGCTGATCAATTAAAATTCTGCATCCATTGAAATTTAACTCAAGGACTCTTCTAATTGCATATTTGGGTTCAAGCTAGTTTCGTCACTAATCACAATCTCATGAGACAACTTTTGTGGTCATCTCATCTTAGTATTTTATGCAGAACTGAACATCATGGCTATGACAGAAATTAGTGTTTTCCAGGTTTTGCATGCTGGTTAGGTTGATATATGAGGAACCCACGCTAACAGTCACTAGGAAAAATGTTAATTAATTCTTGTTCCCATTTTAGCTCTCGCTGGGCCAAAAATGTTGTTACTTTGGTGGATGATTCCATCCTATTCTGGTCAGGTTAAGATAAAATAATCCTTTCACTTTTCCAAATGACTGATAATTCAAGTTAGTTTACAAAACCTTCTAATCCATGGCAAGTTCTTTGTCTTGTTGTCGTGCTCTTTTCTTTTTATTTGAATATACAGGGTGCCAATGCAGTTGCAACTGTTCTTCGTTCTGTCTACTTCATTAGAGAAGAAGAAAAAATTTAATTCATGGGGGTAGTTTTTAGTCAATCAGCATATTGACAATGCAGTATACTTTCTGTGATTTTACATTCGAGTTGCTATGTTCCACAGGCTGATGAGAGAGCAGTGTTAAAGCATTTCAACTGGCCAGAGAGGAAAGCTGATGCCATGAGAGAAGCAGCTATCGAATATCGTGAGCTTAAATTGTTGGAGCATGAGATTTCTTCCTACAAGGATGACACAAACATCTCTTGTGGAGCAGCTTTGAAAAAGATGGCCAGTTTACTGGACAAGTATGGATTCTATTATATTATTTTTCTAAAAAGATGTTCATTACAGTCATTTGATGTGTTCAAACTCATTTCTCTTTGTGTAAGATCGGAGAGGAGCATACAGAGATTAGCAAAATTGAGAAGTTCATCAATGCATTCTTATCAAGACAGCAAGATTCCAGTGGATTGGATGCTTGATTCTGGGATTGTGAGCAAAGTATGCTCTCTTGAAGACTCCAGTGAACTTTTATCATATTGAAATGTCTCTTTTCTGCCATGTGATTGTTTTGAAGAGTTTGTATTGAAATAATCATTTTGAACATCATGCAGATCAAGCAAGCTTCTATGAAGTTGGCTCAAACGTACATGAAGAGAGTGACAAAGGAGCTAGAATTGGCCCGCAATTCAGATAGAGAATCAACTCAAGAAGCTCTGTTGCTTCAAGGGGTACATTTTGCATACAGGGCTCACCAGGTGACCCTCTTAAGCCATTCATTTACTTCTATAGTTGTATTGTTTTATTTTTTGCACCTGCTTGTCTGGGTAGCCAGTGGAGCATATTTGTTTTCCTCCTTGCATGCATTTAAGAAGTCACCAGAACCATTGATTTTGTTGTCAAGTGCCTAAAGTAAATGATTTTTCAGCAGTAAATAAATGGTCTATCTTGACAGTTTAAGCATCTTTGCTTCAGACTCAATTATTATGGCTGTTTTGGTATTTGCAGTTTGCCGGAGGTCTTGATTCAGAAACATTATGTGCTTTTGAAGAGATTAGACAGCGTGTACCAGGACACCTTGGAGGATCAAGAGAGCTGTTGGTTGGCATACCATCATCATGAACCGAAAACTCAGAATTCCTTAACAGTAGATTAAATTCATGATATGAAGTTCAGAGGCCTGATTGAGATTGTGTAGTGAACTATTAAAAAGATACAGATAAAATGCTTAGCCGTGGATAGAGATATAAGCTAATGAGAACTTTTGTATGAATAATCTCAATGGCTGTAATTGTCTTTGCTGCTAGCAACATTGAAAAGGAAAATGATGATGACAAGGTTTCTAAATGAGCATATTCGCATCATTTCCTATTTTGCGTGTACACTCATCCAAGACCCAATGCTAATAATAGTAATAAGTATCAGCGATTCGAAAACGAATTATTTATATTTGTCTGCTTTTGGCGACCCCTCAACTTGACTGAGAGGGAGAATTCAACGTTCCAAGAAATACTGATGAGAGAGAAAAATAGAAGGATAAAAACGTCAAAAACAAGCCAGCAACCTTTCCCGCGTTGTCGACGTGGAATATGACGTGTAACTGACTTGTCATCACACACAACCGTTAGATGAAGTGCAACGGCTGAGATTGGAAGGAAACGCATGTCCGTACGAGGACAAAGCGTGGCTAACTGAAACCGGTCACGAGGCAGCAAAGAATTATTCATAAGGCATAAGCCACGTCACCTTCAACGAATAAGAAGCATCCACGTTAGCAAGGCATACTCAGTTATATTGTAAAAGCAGGAACAACGAAGTTGATTGATTCAAGCAAAGTTATTGATTGTGTTGTTGCCGGGCTGAGGTCTCAGCCATGGAAGCAATCATGCAGGTGGCTTGCGCCGAGCAAGGTGGAGCTTTCATGGCGAACAAAGGACAGTGTGATGTGATCAGGAAGCAGAAGAAGAAGGAGAAGGTCATTGTAAAGAAGAAGCTGAAATTGCTTAAAGGGTTATCTAAAGATCTCTCCACTTTTTCAGGGATGGGGTTTAGTCTTGATCATCATCATCAGGATTTGCTCTCTCAAGTCCGCGGCAACATGATCTCTGTATGGCCTCAATTCCTTTTCACATCTTTTGATTCCGGTTGAGAGATGAATGATTATTGATTTGCTAATTAACAAATGCTTGTGTTTTGGTGCAGGAAGCATCGGAGGCGTTAATGAAACAGCTGCAACAGTTGAGAGCAGAGGAAAAGGAAATGAAGAGGAGAAGGAAGATAGAAAAGGCCAAGCTCAGGTCAACATCATTTGATCCGGAGTCCAGCGAAAGCGATTGTGAAGACAAGCCAAAGTTGGAACCTGTACAAAGAACAAATCTGGAGGTAGAGATTGAACAAACCAAAAAAATTCAAGTGTGCATGGGCAACAAGTGTAAGAGATCAGGAGGTGAGGCTTTGATGGAAGAGTTTCAGAGACTCATGGGAGCTGAAGGAGGAGGAGCTGTTGTTGCCTGCAAGTGCATGGGCAAATGCAAAAGCGGCCCAAATGTCAAGCTGTTTAATTCTGCTGATGAGGCTCCGGCAAATCCTCTCTTTATTGGGGTTGCTCTGGACGATGTGGCTGGTATCATGGCTCATTTCAATGCTCGCCATGCTGCTAATGACTTCAATTTAAGTCCTGCATCTTTGTAGTAGCTTTGTTCTGCAATTGTTATATCTTCTTTCCAAAAGTGTAATTGTATATAACTAGTAATATATTCTTAGTTTGCAGCTAATCATGTCTCTGCTTTTAACCTGTATATATTCGCCACCAACTCCAGCATAAATGACATGATTTTGGTGCTACCTATGGATTGATAATATTACTCAAAAAAATGTACATATGTTTTACATTAGAACATGTGCATCTGTTTTTCCACTAGTTACACACCATTGATCATCGACAACCCTCTCAATTGGCAAACTCTGCATCATCCAGAGAAATATGGACTCAGCAGTTTCTTGGGTATTTGAGCTTTTGCTGCACTGGAGAGTTATCTGCACTGTTACATGGCTTCAAGAAAGAGTCAAGTGTTTTCTGCTTGCCTGGGCTACTTCTTGGCTGCCCATCTAGTGTTTTCCGCTTGGCTGGGCTGCTTTTTGGCTGGCTGCCAGAGGCTGAAACTTCCAAGGCATTCTCTTGCCCATCAAGCATCTGAAAGTCCAGTGAACAAGTAGCAGAGAATGGCACAATCAACCAGAATGTGATGAACTTGAAGGCATTCACATTATGCATAATATGGAATTTTAAAAAAATACTATTCCCTTTTCGTATGAAAAGAGATTACCAGGAGAGATACGATTACCTGTCCTAAGTTATCTAACTTGTTTTGAACCACATCCCTGGAAAAAAAAAATAAGTAGCTTTAGTGGTTATTCATAATAGTAAAATTCCAAAATTGTGAACTATACAGGATTGTACCATATTATGTCATCAACCGTGTCATTTGCTAGCAGGTAGTATATATTTACTGAAGACACCTAAAATCATGAACTGCACTCATCAAATACATGGGATATGATGATACAACTACTTCCAAATAAAAAACCTCAGATAATGAACAACCCAATTGTTATGTGTCCTAACATATGTAGGATAACCAGAAGTTTGAAACGCATAAGCCTGGTATAATGTCCTAACATAGGTAACCAGAAGTTTGAATCGCATAACAGGTTACCATCAACTAGAACAGACTACTAGTTATATCTGCTACTCACCTGGCCAATTCTGTGAGCACGATCTTCTGCTTGAATTAGGTCACCTGGGGTCCACGACAATTCCGCAAAGACAACAGTGCTCGCAGCAGTCAAAGTTAACCCAACACCCCCAGCCTTTATAGATAGCTGCAAAGTAACATTCAAAGATTAAACTTAAGGATTACACCATAGCTACAATTACTCTAATTAATCAAACAGAAGAATCAACCAAATGTAAAACATTGAAAATTTGATACCACTGCTGCCTTTATACTATCTTTTTCCTGAAAATCAGTAACCAAAGCCTGTCTAGAGGCTGCAGGGGTACCACCATCAATCCGAATAGAAGGCACCTTCTTTTTCTGGAAAGTTGATTGCAAGAGTTTAACTACAAAGGATATAACTTGAGAAAATATAACTGCAAAGATAAAAGAACCTTACAGTAAAAAATTGATGAATTGAATCAAGCATGGACTGGTGATGTGCAAATATCAGAAACTTGCAGCCTGCCTGCAGTAGTTCATTCATTATACAAGATTTCTAGGACATGCAAGTACTATTTTATGAAAACAAAATCTATGATAAGATAGCAAAGAATGTCAAGTTCTGACAATACTGCAACTCAATCACAACTAAAACAGATAAGCCACCAAACTGTAGGAAATTTCCTTTTACTGACGGAAATTAGAATAGATTTACACCTTTGATTACCAAGTTCAGTACAGTCTTAGGCTAAAAGATGAAGCTCTATCTAAGTTTTCATGCAAGTTGGTAGACAAGCCTCAAACCAAATACTAGATACAGAATGAAGATAATAAAAGTTAAGGGAAGCAAGAAATTCATCATCACTTTCCAAATCAATATGGTTCTTCAATTGCATATACATAAATTTTTTGGACACTCAAAACAATTTTAGCAGTCTATATTTAGCAAGTAGATCTGAGGTCACTCCTTAATGCCAGGAAGGAGCATAATTATGCTAGTCACCAGGTTCCAATCACATCTGAAAATTATTATACATAAACATGTTCTCCAATTGACCTGTGACCCAGAAAATGAGAAGATATAATGACAGGATCAACAGAAAGTACCTCAATTATGGTTTCCAAATAATCAAGGACTGCAGGGATTTTAGCATCAGCAGAATCAGTGTATATCTGGAGTTCAATATGAAGTTTCAAAAAGAGAGAAAATTACATGAACATTAATACATTATGCTAGCACAGCAAATTGCATTGAGAGAATAGAACTGAGAAATGAATATGATCCAAAGTCTCAGAAAAGCACCATATTACAGCCAATCCACCGCAAGTCCAAGAAAACTCAAGTAGACCAAAGGTTGCAAGAATTGTAATACATTTACAAATACCTTATTAATGAGATGCTTCTCAGTGAACTTTAGAGATTTAACCTCCTCTTCTGATTTGCAAGCCTTGATTTTCCCTTTCACTACCTCTAACTACAAAACACAAAATCAATATAATATTGGCAGTTGAAAACAGGAAACTGCAATAGATACATCCAAACTAGTCAAAGTAGTTAGACATACTTATGTGGCCATAGGCTCACTATCCATTGCTTCCCCAATGATCACATAAAGGTCAACCAGAGAAGAGTTAACTTACCTCACGGAATAGAGCATTTATTTGTTTCATGTCCTTGTCAGCCAGGTCCAAGAAGACCTACAAATCAGTTAACAGAATTTCTAAAAACATCACGCAAAAGTGAAAATTAATCTAATATCAAATTCATAGCAACTATGTGTATTCGTAGACATAATACTGAAAGCATAATCATCTACATATGTTCAACCAGGTTCTCACAAGTTTACTAGTTGAAGAAACAGGTAACTTCGTATTGCACTTTGATAGGGCAAGGATATAATGCTCATCCATAATATTCAACGTTACAAACAAAGTCAGGAAATGAGAACACATTGTTTAAATAGGACCAACAGTCAATCTTATCCATTTACCCATATGTTTCAATATCTTATACATATATGCAGATTCATGTCGTAAAATTTGAACTAAATAGAACCATTCTACCTGCTGTCTACGCTTCATAGGAAGCTCAGAAAGGACATCTTTTTTAAGTCTGCGGATCATCACTGTTGCCTTGATCATATTATGCAATTCTTCATGATTACTTGCACCTTGATACAATCCAAATACTCCCTGAAATATTAAAATAGTTTATTAAAAAATATGGCAGCCATTACAGCGAAACAAAAAAAGAAAAAGACATCACAAAAACCCAGTGAATTTAAACTTACCCCCCTGCAATATCGGTTTCCATACTCATGTACACTTTTATATACACCAGGATACAAGGCTTCAAGCTGTCAGGCACACAGAATTTGCTCATGATATCTAAAAGTGTAATCATATATTTCAAGTTCTGTTACTTCTGAGCTAGAAGTACCTGCTTGAATAGCTCAATTGGCCGAGATAAGGCAGGAGTTCCACTAAGCAGTATCGCATACTGAGCTTTCTGTAATTTTAAAATTTTATATGTTGAGCGTAGAAATCCATCTCAAACTATTTTCAGTCTACTGCATGATTGACCAGAAAAATATTCCATACAAAAGCCACACAATTACAATTATACAAAAATAAGAAAAGAATTAGCAAACATAACCTAACTTTTAGTAATTTCAGTATATTTCAATCATTCCATACACAAAAACACGATGATCCAAATTAACAAGAAAAAGAGACCATGCAACAATATTTCACTTATTAACTTTGATGAATTTCTTCTGAATGAATGTCGAAGAAAACCTGCCATTCTGTAGTTTTTAACCTCACATGCATATAAATTGTACTCAACTAATCTAGGAGCCTATCACATTCTTTCAATGAGAAAAAATTTACGATATGAAACAACATTCACATGTGAACATAATATGAGACCTAATTTACAAGCATTTAACCGTATTTATCAAGGAAGCAATACCTTAATAATTGGAAGGGTTGCAGTTGTCCTCTTTGCTTGAGCATTTTTCAGAAAATGTGACTCGTCTGCAATCACAACCTGAAATAATGCCACAAGTAAAAGCAATTAAGTTGTGCACCCATAGCCTTAAAGCCTCTCTCAAACACCTGCTCGCTGTCATATTGATCGTAACCCACACTACCAAAACATAATTCTTACTTAAGTTCTGTATTCATAAGTGGATAATGTATCTGATAAGATTAGGTAGTTTTAGAATGAAATGATGCTCAATTCTAGCAACCGAATGCTGCTGACTATATATTCTTGTAACTTAGAATGGATGAATTACAAGAGACAGGTATACCATATACGAAATTGTCCAATCTCCTCGGGCACAAAACAACAAACCAACAAAAAGATACCCCAAAATAACCTCAGTCACCCCTATTTAGCTACACATTGCAGGTCCCACCCCTGACATGACCTCAAACAGAATCGTTAAATATTCCTCACACCTAAAGTATGTCCTCAGCTAACTAATTACAATTAACTGAATTCACAATTTATGAATTTACCCTGATTTCCTTCTCCTAGTATAAACTTTAAGAATGGCAGGCCTATTAGCATCAAATTTTAAGATATTCGAGACCATATTCAATGTTAGTGGTGCTAAACGGTAGGTAGAAAGTTGAAAAACCCACATAACCATTACATGATAAATTTCAATGCAATCAAGAGCAATGCATTTTAGTATAACAGGAAATTAATAATTAATTACTGAGACAAGGTTTCTGCATTTCTTAAATGGAAGCTCACCCAGCAACAATAAAAACAACAAATACAAGCATTTATCCTAAACTCACTTGATGTCAACTATATGAATTCTTTGTTTCCTCTTTGTTTTGTTCATGAAAGATCTTGCTCAAGTCCTAAATCCCGAAAATCACTTTACATCTACCCAAGTCGACCTTGGTCTACCTCTACCTCTGCTGGTATTTGATATCTAATATCCTACCAAGCACAGACAAGGGCCTCTAGAGGTCTACATTAGATGTGCCCAGCTCAAAATAAATATTTAGGACGTCAATTATGTTTTAGATGTGTGCTTTAAGATCCTAATGATATTGACACTAATTCGTATATGTATTTATTTTTTAAGCTTTCAAATTTTTGGTTTACTTATTACTTATGTAACTATCAAACTTTTCTATACAGATTGTAACTTTCATATCATGCATCACAACTTATCTCAACAGATCTCCATCATTTATCAGGCTTGGGGTATTCCATCGGGTAGGAACCTCTCTAGAGTCCCTTACGGGAAAAATATTCTGGAAAGCTGAGTAATATCAATGTAGAATGTCAAGTTCAAAACATTTATCCATAATTACCTTAAATTCATATTCCAGTAGCGTATTCTGTAACTTAGGAACCAAATCGTAGGAGATGATATTAAACAATCCATCAAGATGAATGCTGCTCTTGGTGCTGGAAGATATTATAGAAAAACCGCTTTTGTTTGAACGAGATGATTGTGACAATACAACCTATAGACAGCACAGCTAATTAGGGGAAAAAAATTGAACTGAAAGAATAAAATAATAAATAAATAAAAAATCAAGTCACAAGGCTAAATGGGCAGAAGTTAAAAGAGAAAACTTAACTATAAATGACGGCAAAAGAAAATAATAATAGCAAAGTTAACAGGGAAGCCAAGATCTGAAGGTTACATACAACTATGTCAGAGGGAGGGATATTTAGCCATTGTTGAATCATCTGAAACAGAGCAAATGGATATGAAAATACAGGTAGGCAGAGATTTCTTCTCCAAAGCAAATTAGTTTCAAGATGACACAACACTTACTGAAGCCCAATGCAAACGTAAGGAGGATGGTGCAAGTATAAGAACAGGCCATGATTCCTGAATACATGTAGCTACAGCAATAGCCTGTCAAAGCACAATTTGACCTTGATAAGAATATATACATAATTGTACGAAAATCTACAACATACAACTACTTGCCAAAATCTAGAAGGTTATTGACAGCAATTATTTTGGACAGTCAGTAAAAAGAGGAAGTGAAAAAAGTTCATGCATATCATTTGCCTGTAATGTCTTTCCTAGTCCCATTTCATCGGCTAGGAGCACTCGCACACCGTGTTGCAATGCAAATCTGGCGAGAGAACCAAAATTCTTAAGAGTTTTTAGCAACATTATCGCACCAATTCATATATATTAAAAATAACAGAAACAAAAAACAGTCCAATATTAAAAATACATGTGATAACAATGTTCATGCAGAAAAATAGAATCATATAAATGATAAATACCTGACACCATCCCGCTGGAATGGGAGCAGCTTTGATTCAACGTGGTTAGGTATCTGGTAATACTGACCTAGTAAAAAGGGGCAAATAACTTTAAAATAAGAACTAACAATAATGACGTTTGTGTTTTCTTTCGATAAGTTTTATTGGAGCAAATGTGCATAAATTTCATCAAATTTATGAATAAAATGTCCAAAATAAGGCCTAATTCAACATCAGATAAGAACAAACATGAGCTTAGAATCGTACATAAACAAACGCATATAAATATTACAGCACCAAACAAGAATAACTTGGAACTTAGAAGCAGCAAAACATTCAAAATTAAGAGCACATATAAACATGTCCATCATGTTCATAATTTTAAAGGCATAATACCACGGAGATCAGGGGTAGCAGATGCAGCAGCCAGAGCACGTTGAACTAAGGGATCTAACAACTCAACCTGGAAGACAGCACAGTGAAAAAAAACACCAGAAGAAAGTTAGCCAAACAAACAAATGGAGCAACCGATCTATAGAATCTTGCAGTCGTACTCAATGACAATGTAGAAAAGAAGAGACAAAATTTCTACCTCAACATTGCAACTAGATATTTCATTTAGAATTGTTTCAGCAGCCCGAAGAGAAGATACTGGGAAAATCCATATTCTGCAGGTTTTATGACACCATACCATGCTCAGCTGGAGCAAGTTGCTAAAAATTCAAGCATATTACTTCACACAAGACTATATACGTAACATGAAAAAAACCTCTCTTTAGCATTCCACGTGACTTTTGGAATCTTGCGAACAGCAGCTACTATAGTCTGCATGAGCATAGAAATAAAATCTCAGGAAAAATAAAAAGTCACAGGCATTTGGGAGGGTAGAAGATAACGAGAGAGATAACCTGGTCATATGAAAATTTGGCAGCAATATTACCAGAAGCATGGAGAAGAAATTTGACAGATTGCTTAGGCAATTGTTGCTTAGAAGAATCACCTTAAAATCCAAGTACCATCACAAAATTCACAAGAATCAGACGACATTTAAATAAAGACTTGCGCATTACAAGACATGAAGAAACAAACCAGAGTTGAAGGATTGAGGAGCTAGAGATGGAGGCAAACTTCTAGAAGGAGAGTTGAGTTGACGAGAAGGTAACGGCGGCACCTGAGTTGGAAAATAGTAATTATAATTGAATGGGAAGCAATGTATAGGATAATGAGAAAAGGAACCCTAGACAAGAAATTTTACCTTAAAAGGAGAGTGAGAAACGGAATTTGTGTTAATGGAAGAAGAAGTAGCAGCAGTGGAGTTGTTTTGGCGTTGAGCGAGCTCGTGGAGAGCCTGTTTTTCGAGATAATCTAAATCTTCGGCACTCAAATCCCAGTCGTCCATTTCAGTTGGCGCCCTTTTTTCTTCTCTTCTTCACTTGAACATCACTGCTGCGATGATCAGCCTATTCTACTCGAATAGAACAGAATAGAACAGACAGAGTTGAAGGGAACACTCGTTCTTTGTTATTATTCTTAAATGGGCCGGTTGGCTCTATCACCGTTCTAGCCCAGCTCATGCTTTTTACTGAAGTTGTGCATAAACCCAAATACAGCATATAGGTTTCATTGTTAGCATCTAGCATCCAAGTGTCGTTCTATAAAATTAAATAAAATAAAATAAAAAGAGTGGGTTGTAAATTCCATTTAAATATAATATTATTTATTTATTTTTTTAAGAATTAATATATATATACATATATAAAAAGCGGAACTCTCAGCGGGTCCCACAGAGATGAGGTGGCATCACTGAGAGTTCAGTATTGAGTTGAAAAACTCCCAAACTCATTGTTTTGAAAAACTCCCAAAATCATTGTTTTGAAATTTCGATTGAATTTAACAAATAGAAATGCGACACGTGGAAAATTTTCATTCCTCTATTGAAATTAATTATCTTATCACTTTTCATTTTGATTCTATCACTATTTCAATTAATTATTCTTTCTTATTTTAATTAATTATCCCAAAAGTTATATTTCAATTTTTTTTATTTTGTTTTTATAATTAGTATTTTAAAATATAACAAAAATGACTATTTTTGTCTTGAAAATATTGCCCCTCTATTTTATTTTTTTACAATTATTATTTTGAAATATAGAAAAAAAAGGTATCTTTTTATTTTTTAGGAGAAAATATTGCACCTCACGTATCATTGCTAAAATGGCATACCTTGCATTTTATTATTTTAATGCTATTAATGTTTGGCTTTTCCTTTCCATTCTTGGATCTCTCTTCCTCTTCCTCTTCCTCCGATCACAAAAACCAATTTCTAAAATGAAACAATTGTCGTTCTTCTCATTTTCTCTTCTCATCCTCTTCTCTCTTTCTCCGCTTTCTTTTATCTCCGATCACAACCAGAAGAAAAACAAAAACCTAAATCAAACCAACGCCGTTCATTAAGTTGTGAACAAGAAAACCCATCTAAGATAACACTGAAAGTAGTATACATTAGACGAACTAAAGGCGCCATCGTTTTTATCACCAACGTTGTGCAAAAAGAAGAGATGTCGATTTGGGACTTCCATTCCTTAAAGACGATCAACCTAGCAGGTTGAGAATTTCAGGCGTCGAATCCTTACCTGTTTATTATAGCAACGGTATTGTCTTACTTCTTTCATTGTATCCGTCATTTGTAAATACTTCTTTGTGTTGTGCAAATTTTGGCTTATGCTTACTATGAACGCTTCTTTATGTGATAACTATGATTATATGTTTATGACTGGAATTGGGGGTTATCAGGATCTTCTTAGTCTAGCCTTCTTGCTGAGGAACTGAAACCTACTTCCTCTTCATGATTCTGATTCTTGGGCTATTGTGCATGATTATTTCTGATTTGCAATTTCAGCTAGATTGGTTTTGTGAAAAGAGTTTTTTTTTTCTTTCATTTTTGTAAAAGTAAATTAATGCATGTATTATAATCTATATATAACTTTGTTGGGTCAATTGTTAGGTTAATAGGTTACTGTGCAGCTGCTGACATCTAAAGCGGTTTTAGGTATGTCATTTAAACCAAATGCAATTTATGATTTGGTCATTATAGGATTTTATGCATGATTATATGTGTTTTAGGGAGTTTGCACAGTAGAGATAGCTAACAGAAAATGGATTACTAACAAGTCCAGTCCTGATGAATCTTTTGGTGGAATCAATTATCACATGGCTCCAAATTTGGATATGGATTTATGCTTATCTATGATCAGAAGCAAATTTATTTTTACTGGTCCATCTAAATCTGCGGAGACCTTTTCAAATATGTTATTTATATTATTGCAATGATGATGAATCTTTTATTAATTAGTGTTGTACTTGATGTTGCTGCTGTTAGAGTATTGTTTTTTTGAAATGTGGAGATTAAAACTTTGGAAATTTGCTTATAAGTTTTGGTTGGTGAAATTATTTGTATAGATACATAGCTCCTGAACAATTTCTAGTTCAATTTGGACTGAAAAAGATGATGAGCATGAATTCACCATGGCTGATTCTTGCAGAGATTGTCATCAAGTCTGCAAGCAAGCATACAACTGAATTTTCATTCACTGAAGCACTAAAATCAATACTAATATTAATCAATCAATCTATAAAACATTGAATATGATCATTGCATATGTGTGAACTGAATACTAACTTGTGGTTGTTCAAACAGCGGTCACATTGGCCTGGGAATTGAGAGTTTGAGGCTGGGATGTAAGGTATAGGCATAATTTGCACCAAGCATAGAAGGAAGCTACACTGCGATTGTATCAAAAATAAGGTTTCACCATTTGATTATGGTTTTTTTTTTTCATTGTTGTTTGTTTCATAGCAGGTGTTTCGCTGCTGTTACTGTTGCCTGTTCTTGCCATTAACACACTTACATTTCTGAAAAATACTCCAATGCCAGGTCAGTAGTAGTGAGTTGTTCTAGCCTTATAATTTTTTATTTTTCTTTTATTGGGTTTAATTTAGTGTTTAACTGAATTATGTCACAGGTTCTGCGAGTTATGTACTTTCTGATCAAGAAGTTTTTTAGAAAGTAAATTTGTGAGTGAAATATCTAGCTTATCTAACCTTCTACAACATCCGGGTATGTATTATTAACCTAAATGATTTTGTTTTTTTTAGTGTTGTTTATTCTCAGATGCAGGATTCAGGATGTTTGATTTCAGTCAGATTGGAATCTGTATAATTGTGCAGGTTAATGATCTAAAGAGCAGTCATGGACTCAGCAAGAGAGAGTTATGAATTTCTGACTGATCGACCTGTTCAGTGGCTTTAGAATAATTATCCTGAATTAGTCACCAAACAGGTATGTATCTTTGACTGATAGTTTCTATGCAATAGTTTTCTCAATTTCCATATGAAAATTTAAAACTAAATAACTATTTAACTTCAATTTTAAAAATCTAATTAAAACTTTATGTACTTGAAAGTTAGATGCATATATATATAGTATTTTAATTTTACAAATAAGTCTACTCCAATTAAGCGTCTTAAGCGTTTTATCTATTGCTTGCAAGATTTAT
This sequence comes from Cardiospermum halicacabum, assembly GCA_031304145.1. NCBI lineage: Eukaryota > Viridiplantae > Streptophyta > Magnoliopsida > Sapindales > Sapindaceae > Cardiospermum > Cardiospermum halicacabum. The sequence continues at coordinate 9,784,918 of JARJHC010000107.1, read as the reverse complement.
TTGAATTTCAGGGTTTTTTTCTTTTTTGTATTTTCTGACATTTTATATACATAGACAAAATCCTAAAGTCATTAGAGGGGGCAAGGACAGCACATTCACTTCACTAGTAGCCTTCAATCAGAAATGAGAGCTACTTGTGGGGTACATTTGTAAAGCATCAAGTTGTGACCAACCCATCAAATACACTCTTTGACACTAAATGATTGATTGGGAGAATATTTGATGATCCGCAAAGATAGAAAAAGTGAAAATGGTTCCTTACAAGATTGTCAGAGCTCCAAATGGTAATGCCTGACTTGAAGCTAATAGTCAGCAGTACTCACCAAGCCAGATTGAGGCTTTTGTATTGAAAAAGATGAAGGAATCTGCAGAGTTGTTTGTTGGAAAGTCAATTTTCAAGGTTGTGATCATTGTATCGGCTTATTTTATTTTAATCATGCTCAGAGGCAAGCAACCCAGGATAATGGTAGAATTGCTGGCCTTGATGTTCAAAGAATTATGAATGAGCCAACTGCTCATCTTACTTATGGAATGAACAGAGTAAGGAAGGTTTCATTGATGTTTTTGATTTTGGTGGTGGAACATTTGATGTTTCCATCCTTGAGATCTCTAATTGTATTTTTGAGTTTTTTTATTGTTTATTTTTATTTGATTACATGAATCTTAATAAAAATAAATAAATTTCTCTAATAGGTCAAAGCAACCAATGGTGACAAATTCTTGGGAAGAGAAGACTTTGACAATGGTCGGTTGGAGTATTTGATCAGCAAATACTAGAAGATCAAGAGAATAGATCTTTCAAAGATAGGCTAACATTGCAGAGACTTCATGAAACTGCTAAAAAGGTTAAGATTGAACTCTTCTCATTAACTTCCGAGACATTGGAAATTGAAACTTTGGTTGATGCATCTGGTGCAAAGCATTTAAATATCACCCTGGCCAAGATGGAAATTGAAACTTTGGTTAGTCATTTGATTCAGAAAACCAGATATTCATGGTGTAGAGATATTTGGAAAGAACCCCAGTGGAAGAGTCAATCCAGGTGAAGCCGTTGCACTTAAAGCTGCTATTCATGGCGGAATTCTTGGTAAGACGTCAATAAGGTGCTTCTTTTGAATGTAACACCTATGTTGTAACTTTACAAGGCTGATCAATATAAATGTCATTCCAACTAAGAAGAGTCAGGTACTGCATGAGAGTTTATTGGTTATTTGGCTATTTAAGATTTACTTGAGAGTGGTTTTTTTTCCTAAGTTCTTTTGGGTTTAGTGTAGACGTTGTCCTCTAATTTGTATTGTTTGTTATGCAGACACTCTTTAGCGGCATACAATCAGACTCAAGGTTGACATTAAGTGAAATGGCATCTAACAACGAGATTTTCGGTGAGTTTGAACTTGTAGATATTCCACCAGCTCCGAAAGGTTTGCCTCAAATCCAAGCGAACATTCGATATCAATGCCAATGACTTTTAGTAAAGGACAAGGCTACTAACGAAGAACAGCAGATCACCATCCATTTATCCTGAGGGTTCTTAAATAACGAAATTGATAAGATGGTTAAGGAAGTGGAAGTTGAGTTGCGTGCACAAAATGATCGCGGAAGAAAAAACATTTTATCTCAGCAACAATGTAGACATTATTACCTACAGCATTGAGAAGAGCTGGATAAAAGTACAGAGAGAAGATACCATGTGAAGTTGTTAAAGAGATGGAGGATACAGATAAAAACTTGAGGATAGTAATGGGTGGTGATCGCATTGATGATATCAATGTCAACCTTAATTTACCAGAAAATCTGTATCGAGTATCAGATAGCACGTGGCTGGATGCTCCATGGTGCCTTCGGAGGTTCTAAGGTGGTGGTGGTGCCTTTGGAAGTTTTACGTGGTGGTGAGCCCACTGCGGAGATTGAAAAAGAGAATGGAGTAAAACAAAATTGATTTTATTCAGTATGCGCCTGTAGATTTAGACATTTGAAAATTACAATATTAAATTTGATTATGATATTTTATTAAAAAATAATAAAAATAAAAAGTACATTTTAAATAATATTACTTCAAATAAATTGATAGGATATTATTTTTTATTTTTACTTTTTTTTCAGATAATAAAAAATATATTTACTTTTATTTTATATTTGGGTTTTTTAAAATGAAGTCACAAATATCTATATCTATAGATGGGATATTGTGATACCTAATGTCAAAGTAGTAAAGTTAATTTCTCACTATCTATTCAATTAAAATATGATGGACATTTGACTTTTATCATCCTTCTCTCTTCTTTTCTTTCAACTAAGGTTTTTTTTTTCTCTTATATTAATTCTATTAATTTTTTCCGCTTTCATCTCTTTCACTGATTTTTTTTTCAATTTTAAAATAATATAATTTTTATTTATAATATAATGGTAGAAAAAAAAATTAAAATTATTTAAAAATATATGTAGATATTAAAACATTTAATTTTGAGTTTCTATTTGTACCACATCACTTAATCCAACGTCACACCAATCAAATTCTAAAAATCATTTTCAATATTTTTTTAAAAAATAAATTATCTACTCTACCACCAATAACACTAAAGAGTCGATTTTTAAATTATTTAATAAAACATAAGAAATCATGTGAGAAAAATAATTTGAAAATAAATAAATAATAAATGCATTTCAATTTAGGATTTCTATTTGAGTTTTTGAATTGGGAAACTCAAATCAATTTTTTTTTCTTTCACGTCATATAAATAGTTCTAGTAACGAAAATTCACTACTTATTACCCCTTTAAAATATTTTTAAATCATATATGAATTCAAATATGATAATATAAATGATAAAAAGTTTAAAGTTAATTTAAATGTTTATGTGAACATTACAAAATTATTTTATTAAAATATTTTTAAAATAGTTTTGTTTGAATAACTAAAAGAAATAAAGATATCAGAAACCATATTTATTAAGATATTTTAAATAAATTTGCTTATATATATTATTTATCATATATTTTATCATTTAAAAAATTTTAATTATTTAATTATCAATAATATTATTAATAAAAGAATATAAAAATAAAATATTAAAATTTATAAAAACTTATCATTACCGCGCAACGCGCGGGTATATCGCCTAGTTACAATCATAATTTACAGGTAGATACACATTTTACGTTTATTAACAATTAAACTCTTCGGGCCCACATAAATTCAAATGGCATGAGTTGAATTTTGTCAAGTTGCTGTTAACTTAATGTAATGACCAATTTACCCCTTCTAATAGCTATTGATGTCAATCTTCACTGCTACGACTATAATTTAGTCATAATAATAGTAGTTGAAAGGAAAAATGCATTGCACTGACGTTTGAGCTCCTCTGTTATCATATCAACGTCTAGATAAAGCAAATTTGCAATTCATATCATCAAATTGTTGCCATGAAATTGAGACTCAGATCCATCGAAACAGGCGAAACCCTAAGAATTCAATGCCCTTCTCCATTCCCAACTCTCCACCAGCTTCAACAAATGGTAGCTTAAACAATCTCTCTTCCTCACTCTCTATCTACCTCCATTTCTCTCTCACAAGAATCGATGAACTCAAATCCTTTTCTCCTGAAGCGATTCTCCAATCCCTAGGTCTTACCTCTGGGGATATCTTATACTACTCTCTGCAACCCACCTTTCAAATTCCACATCAATAAACTATCAACCCAGAACCCCAATTTATCCAAAATCCAGATTCTCAAGAATCCGTCAATCCAAAACCCTAAATTAACCAAATCCTAGATGAACTTCAGGATTCTAAGGATATGGATGTTGATGAGGAGTGGTTTATCGATAGGCAACTATTAAAGTTCCTGAGCGTTATTTCTCTAGGATATTGAGAGGAGAATTGGGGGATGATTTCACTACTCAGAGGATGCTGGTCTTTGCATTTCATGTAGCACTGTCAAAATGGGCTTAATGCCCGCGGGTACCTGTGCCCGCCCGCATTTTGTGCGGGCACGGGCATGTAAATTAAAAGACTGTTTAGAGTGCGGGCTTTTGAGGCTCGGCCCGTTTGGGCCCATACCCGCACGGGCCGGGCATGAGCTACTCGTGGGCATGCCCACATTTAAATATAAAAATATATGTGATCTAAAATTTAATTTGGATCTTATTTTTATCTTTGTTTGTGTGTTGATAACTACTTCACCTTTTAATGTTTTTTTATTTTGGAGATGAATCTTTATTTATAATAATATGTTTATGTTTGTTTGAGCATTTTGAAATACATTAGTATGTTTGTGCAACTTAATGAGTTTACTCTGCTTGTATAGTTAATTATTTGTTTAGTTGGATCTTGTTTTCTATAAAATGGATTATTGTTAGCTTTGAACTTGTTTTTAAGATCTTTTACTTCATGTTCTATTCCTATATCCTTCCGGTGTTTTCGACACAACACAATCGACTTCAAATATTCTATATAATTAAATCATTTAGCCGTGAAATGAAAAGGTAAAGAGTTGATTCAACTAATGTCAACGACATATTTTGAATTAATTTTACTAATAAAAATATCAAATTTGTACTAACTTGTAAAAACAATGAACATAATATATTGTGTGAAAGTTCACTCGTAAATCTCACAATTTACTAAAGTCATCAACCGGAAAAAATACGGGCATGCCCGTACCCGCCCGCAAGCCCGCACGGACAGGCACGGGCATCAAAATGATGCCCATTAGAAAGTGGCCTTTTATAGACCCGTGCCCGCATAAATCCCGCACCCGCATAAAGCCCGCACCCGCACCCGCACGAGTACGGGCAGGGCAGGGCAGGGCAGCCCGTTTGACAGCGCTAAGTTCATACTATTCTACTAGAGTCAGGGTTAAATAATTAAATCAACATCACAAGACATACAACAATAAAGATTGACATCAACAACAACTATCAGACGGGGCAAATTGGTCATTACATTAAATCAACGACAACTTCACAGAATTCGATTCACACCTTATGAATTTAGGTGGGCCCGGAGGGTTGAATTGTTAATAAACACAAAATGTGTATTTGCCTGTAAATTATGATCGTATAGGGGCGGTGAATTTAATTAACTAGTTTTTTAATTAAAAAAAATAAAACGTGTAGTATTTAATACTCTATTTCTCTTTTTTGAACATCAATACTTTTCTCAGACCATTTTGAATAGGATGCCCAAGATAGATGTCTAGAATAGAGAGGATGAGGCGCTCATTGGTGCCACCGGTGCAGATGAGTATCCAAAGCAGATGCCTATTCAAAAAAGAGGATAGAAGATGCTGAGAGGAACATCATTTTATATATATATATATACACGTGTATGTATGTATACGGTGAGTCTATTATGCGGACCGTCCGCATATTAACAATACGTGAACATAAAATCTGAATCGTTAAATCAATCTAACGGCTAATAATTTACGAAATTCTTAATATTTTTTATTTTTATTTTTTTCATATCTTTTTCCATTAATTTTTCCTCTCCATCTCTCTTCATTAATGGTTTTTAATTAAATTTACTTTTTTGTTTTCTCTCATTCATTGATTTTTATTTTATACAATTTATTGTTATACTTATTTTTTATTTTTATTTTTCTATTTTCTATGTATAATTATTTTCTAATTAAAAATTTATTATTATTTTTTAATAATAATATTAAAAATATAAATGGTTGTACTTCAAATATTTGCATGAGAATTAGTTTTTCAAAATATAAACAAATTTTTTTTAATAAAAAAACTAAAAATAAATGACATAGAAAGAATACAATTATAAATTTCAAAATTAAATTAAATGACATTGAAATAATACAACCGTAGCATTGAAATTTTTATAAGCTAAAATAATAGTAGCATTGAAAGAATACAATTATAATTTTATCCATAAAGTGAAGTAAAAACATTCTTGAATATCAATATAAATAATTAATGAGATAAAACGAAAATCAATTAATAAGAAAAGACAAAAAAAAATAATTTTAATTAGAAAGTAATTAATGAAGAGAGATATGAAAAACAATAAAATTTAAAATATTAAAAATTCCGTAAATTATTAGCCGTTAGATTGATTTAACGATAAGGATTTTATGTACGCATATTGTTAATATGCGGACGGTCCGCATAATAGACTCACCGCATATATATATATATATATAATATATAAATATATATTCAATTACCCAATAAATGTTGACCACATGTTACTTCTTTTATTTTTATATCTCTCTTTTGTGCTCCAAAAGGATTTTTAAGCATCTCACAGAGATACCACCATTGAAAGATATAGATGTTAAGAGAGATGTTACAATAAAATTTCTAAAGTGAGATCCACACTTGAGCGTCCATGGATATATGCTTCCACTTTCGATGCTCTCAACATCTTCTCTTTTCTCTCCTCATTCAGAATTTGCTATGAACATCTACTTATATACTCCATTTCTCTTTCTTGAAAATTAATGATTTCCTAAGCATTTTATCTTCTCTCTCCTCATTCAACATCTACTATGGGTATCTACCTACAACCGTGGCATCCATCAGCACTTCTTGAAGGAAATACTCAAATAACTTCTTCTTTTTTTTTTATATGAGACCCACACTTCAGCATCCACGGGTAGATGCTACCACTGTGGATGCACGGAATGGATACACAAAATAAAAGATTAGGGTCCAAATTACTTGAAGATTAAGTAAAAAAGGGTAAAAGAGGAAATATGTGAATGTGCTTAGTCACTTCATTTGAAGGTTTTGGTTCCCTCACCACTTTTCTTGCATCTTTTCGGCCAAGCCTTTTAATTTATGAGCTATTTAATCATGAATTTAATAAATTTTAACATTAATTTAGGTGTTAGCGGTTACATTAACGGTTGAAATAACGATTGAAGATTTAAAGTAATTGTCAAGGTAATTATTCAGGGATGACGGTAGCGGTTCAAATAATTATTAAATATAATTTTTTTAAAAAAAATTGTGCAATTATTATTATATTTAGGGTTATTTCCCAAAACCAACCGCAACATTGGATAATTAGCCAAAACCCAATAGATTTTTCATTTTTGGCCAAAGAACAACAATTGGATGGATTTCGCCAACAACAATGTGCACTGACGTTAAGCTCATTCCCTTCTGTTTCTGAAAAAGGGCATTTTGGTCTTTTTCAATTTTTAATTTTTTTAAAATTAATAAAACGATAAAAAAGGAGGTTGTGGGGTTGTAGACTAGTAGCTATCCACGTCACTTCTTTATTTTTATTTTTATTTTTCTAAATTCGAATCCCCTAGACCAGATATGTTGATATGGAAGATTTGAAAATTACATTAATGCCCTTGTGTTAATATTGAACTTTTTATGTTATCATCTGTTTCATTTCTGATTTTTGGATGGAAAGATGACATGTGCACCTGGGATATTTATTGCTAACATGAATTTAAAAAGTAACTATTACTCTCATGCATGCAACGGTTACATTGAAAATGAAACATCCAACCCAGTGTTTTATTATAAATGAAGGAGCAGATAGAAAACAGAGATCCAACAATTCTTCTACACCTTAACTCATTACAACACAACATACAACTATGTCCATATATCCTTATCAACATCAAAATATGGTACCAATAACCACAAGACGGAATATCAACTAAACTGCAATAAAGTTCAAGAACCGGAGGTGTTATTGTGGAACAAGAGCTGAGGTTATGATAACCTCTGATTCAGCCAAAAATGCATTCAAACTATTTTTCAGGTGTAAGGTATGTAGTTACTACAATTTTTGGGTTCCTGGTAGTGATGAGATTGACCATGAAACAATGTTCCTATTGAGTATGCAATGACTCCCTATGCAAGACAATTTTGATGCCATTCTGGAAAACAACTTAGCACAAAGTATGGATGACAGTACTAGCAGAAATATTGAGAGAATGACAAAGGTGACGATGCATCTAAAGTTAATATTGACTGTTAACCTTATTCTAACCTTCCATATCATGCTCCTCAAGCAACATATAGAGGTAATGTACTAATGTGGGTTTGCTAAATGATCTAATGAATGCAATGTTATGAATGGTTTTGTTTTGTCTAATGCAAGAGACATGCTTAAACTGTCAACATTCAGATTGTCAAAGTTTCCCACACCGACCATGAATTTAATGGCAAGATCAACAATATGTAAATACCAACAATTCCACATCAAACTTACCTTTGTAGAGTACCATATAGTACAGCGAGTGTATCCACATAGACTATAAATTCAATAGCAAGACCATAAATTCAATGGCAAGACCTATATACACGATGGGCATAGCATAAAGAGTATGATGGTCTTTCTTAATCTAAGTACCCACATGATGCATCGTTCAGTCATCACAAAATAAAGTATACACACTGAACATTTTTACAACATTCATGTTATCATCTACATCCAAAAACCAACAGTATTTTTAACTTAAATACTCACAAAAAGCAATATAGCAAACCATCCTACATAAATTATCAGTATGACCTTAAAATTAAAAACATCCCACAACCAACCACAAAACCCCCCAATGGTGCATCAAAGCAGTAGGTACCCATCATTACATGGTCCTAATCAGCCAGAGTTGAATCCTTGGTTCACTGAGTTTGAACATAATGGTCCTGCCCCGTCGATGACTCGCTTAATGGCCTCCTAAATCTTGTGGAATTTTTAGGTTTAACAGTTACCTGCAAGATAGGATTTCCAGTTATTCAAGTTAATAAAAACAACAACAACAAATAGTGTTATTGACTGATTTATATAGATTTTTATTTTTACTTCTGAAATTACCTTCACTTTGCTTTCTTATCAATTTGTACCGGATCATTCGATGCCTTTTGGGATTGAATTGGATGCATAGTCAGTTCCGTGATAATGAAACCGGTCTCTAGTACAGGGCAAGTACCTTATAAAGGTTGATCATTATCCTTCTTACTTTGGTCAAGACACAATCAAAAAATTTATCAGGTTTTTGTTTACAAGCTAAACCATTGCAAAACTTAGAATAAGAAATTGAATACTTTTTTCTGATTAAGGACAGTAGGATTATTATAGTTGCGCTTGTTGTGACTTGTGTGCTTACAATTAGCACATTTTACAGTGAATACCACCAGCTGTAGCCTCTTCTTCCTCTCTATTTCTTTTTTTCTTCGGTATGCCCGCGCGCCTAGAGTCTGTTGGAGGTATTACAGAGGTCCCTAGTACATCATCTCTCATTGATCTGTAGGGAATAGGATGAATTATAGTAGAATAAGTCTGCATATATGCCTTCTTTGTAAATTGAGATTAAACATAAACTCAATAATCCATCGGGATGCCCATATATGCAGCATAGAGGTTGATACACAAAACTGCATGGGGGCTAGGGATCCCAAAAATCTGTCGCTCACGACAGTCACAACATAAATTTGCCAAATCTATCATCCAATTAATTGCTTGACCATTTACTTCGTACTCTTTATTGCCTGCATAATAGCAAGTAAATCTCCTACATAAATCACCATACTTGAGCAGTGGACCCTTCACATAAGGTGTCATATATCCTTCCCAACCCTGAGCATCCCTAAGCCACTTCTGAATCATGTTCATATTTTGGCAATGGATAAATTCAAATAGATCCAGATATAAATTACAGCGAGCTGGTCTGAGCATTCGGTTGTAAGACTTACTGTAGTTGTTCGTAACATGTTCCACTCAAACCGCCTCAACGAACCTCCACCTCTGCCACTCATGGTATTCCTGCTAGGGGTGGGAATAGGCTAGGCGGCCTTTCGGGGGCCTACAGCCTGGCCTATATAAGGTCTAGTCTGGCCTAGCCTATTTAATAAATAGGCTAGATTCAAGCTTTTTCAAAAGCCTATTTAATTAAATAGGCTAGGCTTAGGCAATGGTAAAAGCCTTCATAACTTAATAGGCCGGCCCATATATTATTTATATGTAATTTTATTTATTAAATCTATTGACATGTTTATTTATAAGTTTAAAATCCAATATTTTATTTATAAATATAAAGTCCAAACTTTATTTATAAATATAACTAGTTATTTATGGGCTTTTAAACAGGCTTTCAGGCCTAGTAGGCTTTCAAACAGATCAGGCCAGGCCTATAATACAAGCCTATCATAGGCTTGTAGGCCAGACTCAGGCCAGAGTATTAGAATACAGGCCAGGCCTATTTAACCAAAAGCCTGGCCTGGCCTGGCCTATTCCCACCCCTAATTCTAGCCTGCCTAACCAGTCATATGCGCCTCTATTACCCTCATTTATCTCCTTCATCACAGTAAAATGTTCTACTCTTGTGAAAGCCTTGGTTGTTTCCCAGAGTTTAGCTTTCAGCCAGATGCTTCGATATTCCTTCCTCATATTGGCATCCAAATGCCTAACACAACTCCTTATAATATTTCAAGTTAGCAACTCCTAATAATTAATCAATAATATAAAATGAATCAAATAACAGTTTAAACTGCATCTACTTACCTATGGTTATATTTAGGGAAGACTGCATCCACATCCGCAAGGATTCTTTTTTATCGATCTGACATAAAGCATATCTTACGCAATGGTGGAATCCTCAAGCTCCATCTCACGTTTCTTTCTTCTCAATTTCAACGACAGCAGCAGGAAGTGGTAGAACCCCACTGTTGGCGTCAAGCTTGATTGCAACCAGTAATATACCTTTGTAAGGATCCTTCAAATGATATCCGTCTATTCCAACAAAATTCCTACAGTGGCTAAATACCTCTCCTTGCACAGCGAAGTAGATGAACATGCGTGAAAAAGTTGGATTCTCTCCCACAATACTTATAAGAGCTACTGATCCTAGATTTGTATGCTGAACCATCACACAATACTTCCTTACATAATCAAAATAAGTTGTATGCCCAGTCTTGATCTTACTCCTTACTCTAGCAAGCATTTTATATAGTGTTTTCCTCTTCATAGTGACTCGGTAATCCATTTGCAATAGTGAAGCCAGTGTATTTACATCAATGTTCGGCGTACTTCTGATAAAATCCTCGAACTTGCGTACAATCTACTTAACTCTAGCCTCCATATTGTTCCCTATCCGATCACATATATGTTGGCTATTATATTCTATAATCTTCATGGTTTTTCCAAAGATTACTAACTTTCCTCGGATAGACCATGGATAGTTAAGTCCCCTATATTTGTAGAAGATCCTGTAAGAATGGTTTATTACCTTTACCGTTTCAATCCTTTATTGAATGGCGTAATCTCTAAGAATATCTCTTAGCTGGACCATGGTTTCAAATGTTCAGCCGACACTGAATTCAATTTTCTAATCTTCCCTTAAAGCAAAAGGCCCCCCCCACATCATGACATTTAGCTTCATTTGTAACATTGCTTGGCCATCACCATCAGCTTCACTGAAATCGTCATCTGGCTCAACTTTATGAAACTGATCCAGATTGTTCCTTCATTTTACACCCTCCATGATTCTTGATTGTTGTTTATTGCCAAGATGATTTGAATAACATGTCTACATAATGCTCTTGGTTGATTACATGTGTTATGGTGATTGATGAAATAATGTCTATTGATTGATAATATAACAAATTGTCGGTATTTGGTGGTTATGGACATTATTGATGGTATTGATGCTGGTAAAAATTGATGGCACATGTAAACTTAACTAATTAGTGACAATAAGTGGCAGTAATCCATTTTGGATGAATTTAGAACCTATATTTTGGTTCAATTGAGTTAATTGGAAATGGATGTGAATTGTGTGAAAAATGATATAGTAATGCCCTTAAATCTATCATTTATATAGTTGAATATAAAGGCATGCCTTAGGGAAGTTTAGAAGTATACTTCGCCACTTGATAAATATGTGGTTTCAGTTTTTTTGCCATATGGACTTGTTTTGCTAAAAGACCGGAGTTTTGAACTTTATAGAATGCGACGACATAAAAAGACCGGGTCTAAGCACTCCATAATGAACATGTACTTTAAAAGACCCGGGCTATTGTCTCTATAGGAGTTTCAACTCAAAGACTAGGTTATTTGGCCCCTATAGTGTTGATTTAGTCCACATCCCATTTTCACAATTAGTGTTAGATTTTCGGACATAAATGAACTAAACAAATAAAACGTGACTTGATGCAAAGAATGAAGTGAATTTCGGTATGGTTACGGTCATTAGAGTATGTGTATATATATAATTGGAATAAAAGTTACTTGGTAATATGGAAATGAAATTTAGTTGCCATTGTGTAAATAACTTGAATTCTTATGGATATTGTTGAGATATGGTGTTTGATAGAGTCTAAACAAAACTTGAGTTCAAATAACATGTCTAGTAGTGATTTAAAATATTTTGAATGATTTTTGGATTAAAACAGATTATTAAAATGATATTAATATATGTACAAGTATGGAAATTAAATCCATGTGTAGGTGCAATATGGTGGTGACCTATTTTTGTTGATTGGTCTATTGATTGCATTTCGTTAATGGCAAGCGAGTGGCGAGCTACTAGCGAGTGGTGGTTGAATCGCGTTTTATTGTGAGTCTTCTAGAGTGAGATTCGTGAGTCACGTGTTGGGTTGCTTTGTCATGAGTTGTCTGTATTGAAGCGCTCGAGTGAATCGTGAGTCACGTGTTGGGTTGCTTTGTCACGTGTTGGGTTGCTTTGTCATGAGTTGGCTTTATTAATTTTTATAAACTATTTACTAGACTTTGTTTAAGTAAGGAGTTGAACTCCAAAGTTAAGACATTATATTTACGATTGAGTTTGGGTTGTTATGAAATGGTTTGTAAATTATAATCATACTTGTTTTTTAAATTATTAAATGAAGCGTTTTGAATTTTTTTTTTGTCTTATGAATTTATAATTATGGTTTGATGTGGTAAATGAGTTATTATACATAAGGTGGGTACATGTGTATCCATCCGTCAATGTAGCGCCTCGAGCTCTGCATCGCGGGCCCACTAAGATAGGGGTTCGACGCTATGCTCCTAGAAATTCAAGAGGAGATGGAAAGTTTGAATAAAAATGACACTTGGGAATTGTGTGAACTTCCTACAATTAGATGTGCTTTATCTGTAAAATGATTTACAAGCATAAGAAGAGAATTCTTGGCGTCGAAGATGCAAGATGGAAAACTTGCTTGGTTGTTCATGGTTGTAATCAAAAGAAGGGAATTTATTTCAATGAGGTATTTTTTCCTGTTGATCGACATAATTCCATCCGAGTCTTGCTTACTATAGTTACATTTTTTACTATAAATTGGAACTACTTAATTTTAAAACTGCATTTTTTCATAGTGAGTTGGATGAAGAAATTTATATGCAGTGGCCTGAGAGAGTTATTGTTCATTGTAAAGAAAATCTTATATGTTGTTTGAAGAGATTACTTAACTGGCTTAAACAATCTCCTCGACAATGGTATAAAATTTGATACATTTATGTTGAGTCAAGGGTAGACTCGATGTTGTTATATAATTATGTTTATTTTCAACCGTTTGATGGAACTTACATGTATTTTATGATTTTAGATTGATGATATACTCATTGTAACTCAAAAGAAATCTTTGATAAGTTGAAATCTCAACACAATAGTGAGTTTGAAATGAAGGATTTTGGAGCAGGCAACTAAGAAAATACTGGATATTAAAATTCAAAGAGATCGAAAGGTTGGAATATTGTATTTGTCTAAAAAGAAATATTTACAGAAAGTTATTGATAAGTTCAATATAAGCTAATGTAAGCCAATATCAATTTGATTTGCTACATATCCTTTCTATTTGTTATACATTTTAAGCTATCTTTTACATCTTGTCTTAAGTCTGATAAAGAGGTCAAGAAAATGTCTATAATTCCATACTCTAGGGAAGTTAAGAGCCTTATGTATGCAATGGTTTGTACAAAGCTTAGTGTATCTTATTAGTTAGTATAGTGAGTCGCTATATGCATAATCCAAGTAAGGATCATTGGTAAGGAATAAAATGAATTATCTGATACGTCAAAAATACTCTTGATGTTGGTTTGGTATTTGATAAAAGTAAGGCTCAGAATTTTGATGCAGTGAACTTTATTGACTTTGATTATAGTGGTTATCTTGATCACAAAAGGTCTATATATGGTACACTTTTTCTTTATATGATGTTGCAATCTCATGGAAAGTATCATTCCAATCTCGATCTATCATCAACTGAAGTAGAGTATATTGTAGCTATAGAGGATAGTCACAAAGTGTTATTTTACGAAGGAAAAATGATGTTTATCATTCTAAAACCAAACATACAAGCGTTTGACAGATTTTAAAATTAGAGATCTTTTTAAAAGACCAAATTACTACACTTTTAATCAGAATTATATTAATTAAATGCTAATAAAATAAATATTATAATAGGTTTTAGTGTTATTTTTTATTATTAAAATTTTTTATAATATATATTTTTCAGTATTATAATATGTATATTATTTTTTATTAATTTAATTAATAATTGATGTAAAAAATAGTATATTTATTATTAAAATTATTAATTATTAGTATAATTAATAAATATTAAATATTTAATATATTATATTATATTTTTAAAAATAAAAATATATTTATTAAAAGAATAATTTTTAAATTGTTATTTTCGTTATTTTATAATTAAAACTCCAAATGGTATGTAAACTCTGCATCATCAAGCCACGTACCAACGTTAATATAATTGGTGATGTTATGAATATACAATATGTGGATTTCCACTTGTCTGTAACATGTCATGCATGCATAAAACATCATCATGCAAATCAACACGTGTCCGAAGATTTACCTATATATATAAATATATATATATATATATAAATATATATATATATATATATATGTTTTCTGAAGAATGAATACACACATTAGTTCACAACATTGGTTTTGTTTAGCTGCCTGTATATCTCTGTTTTCTTCACCAATAATGTTTCTACTTTCAATATCAAGGATCTAAGCAAGATTATCAGGTTATTTTCGATCCCAATTTATTTTTCAGTTAATATTGAACTGTTTTCTTATCTTCTACCCTGACTCTATTTTTATTTTTATAACATGTTATCAGCACGAGTATGCTCTCCAGTCGTCGTTCTGATGGATCTTCTGGATCAGAAAGTGTTTGGTACAGTTGTTTCTGGGTTATTGCTGATTGGAAAAAATTGTTGTGATATGAAACCAGAAAAAATGTCGAATCTGAAAAAATTGGATTTTCATGCACTGGAACTATCTGGAAGTAATTACTTAGCATGGGTGATGGATTTGAAAATCCACTTACGAGTTAGATATTTGTTGGATACTGTTGAGGAACGAAATCAAACTTTTGAAAAACAAAAATCTCAAGCTATGGAGATTATAAGACACCACATAAACGAAAGCTTGAAATCTGAATATTTAAATATGGAAGATCCACTTGAGTTGTGGAACGCGTTGAAAAACATATATGAACACAAAAGGGAGGTTGACCTTCCAAAAGCCCAATGTGAATGGAATCAGTTGAGATTCCAAAATTTTAAATCTGTCAGTGAGTATAATTCTAAACTCCACCGAATAACAACAATAAAAGAATCTTGTGGAGAAAAAGTAACAGATAAAGAGAAAATTGAGAAAACTCTTTTCACTTTCCATGCCGATAAGGTGTTACTATCGTCGAGTTTTCGACAACATGATTACAAAAGTTTTGGTGATCTAATTTCTAAGTTGACATTATTGGAACAATATGATCAACTGTTAATGAGAAATCATGAATTACGACCATTTGGTACTGTGACACAACCAGAAGTAAACAATAATATATTTCGTGGTTGTGGGAACCCAAATCGTCGTCGAGGTCGTGGTTTTGGCCGTGGTTTTGGACGTGGTCTTGGTCGTGGCCGCGATAATAATAATAGAGGCCGTGGACGAGACCAAAATAATGGAAGAAGTGGAAATAGGTTTCATCCGTATAATCGTGGAAACCTGGTTTGGACCAGAGATGAAACCCATAACATGAATGAAAATTCTGGGAATAGAAATAATAATAATTCCCAAATTGTTTGTTACAAATGTGGAAGTAGTGATAATTTTCACCGTCAATGTCGAACCTCCCGACACTTGATAGATTTGTATCAAGCTTCCTTGAAAGAGAAGAATTCTGTAGAGGCAAATGTTGCCAATTTGGAAAGTGGAGAGGGAACCTCCCAGAAGAATGTTTCAAGTTTTCATACCTCTGATTTCTTCGATGATTTGGATATCAAAAATTTCATAAACTACACTGAAGATCAGAATGAAAATCAGAAGGCAACTTGAATTAGATATATCTGTAAATATGAATAGGAGTGATGAAAATATTTCTGACTGGATTTTGTAATTTTGTTGTATATATATCTTTGTAATTAAAGTCAGAAATATTTATGGAATGTTTTGTAATGTGAATATTAATGTAAATATTTTGTTTATGTGAATAGAATATGGAAGTTCAAGGTGTTTGTTTAATTGATAGCGCAACCACCCATTCTATCCTCCGCAATAAGAAATATTTTCTAAATATATCCAATTATAAGGCTCTAGTGAATACTATATCTGGTCCCGCTAATTTAATTGAAGGATATGGTAAAGCCATAATCCTATTGGAGAAGGGAACAAAAATCTTTATCCAGAATGCTTTATATTCAAGTAATTCCAAAAGGAATTTGTTAAGTTTCAAAGATATAAGAAATAATAGATATCATAAAATAAATGTGGAGTATTTATATGTAACATCCTTTGTTTTGGAAAAAAAGTCATACTAGAAAAACTCCATACATTATCATCTGGTTTATACTATACAAAAATATCCCCAATCGAAACTTATGTAAGTGTGAGCCAAAAGATATTGGATTCTAAAAGTTTTCAATTATGGCATGATAGACTTGGCCTTTCTGGATCTATAATGATGTGTAGAATTATTGAAAACTCAAATGGACACCCATTAAAGGATAAGAAAATCCTGTTATCAAATGATTATTTTTGTACATCTTTTACTCAAGGAAAGTTGGTAATTAAACCATCCCATGTTAAAGTAAATTTCGAATGTCCATTTTTGCAAAGAATCCAAGGGGATATATGTGGACCAATTAATCCACAAAGTGGGCCATTTCGATATTTTATGGTATTGATCGACGCATCTGCAAGATGGTCGCATGTTTGTTTGTTATCAACCCGTAATTCAGCATTTGCTAAGCTGTTTGCCCAAATAATTAAATTGAGAGCATAGTTCCCAGATTATCAAATTAAATCCATTCGTTTGGATAATGCTGGGGAATTTACATCAAGGGCATTTGATGATTATTGCATGTCAATTGGAATTAATGTTGAGCATCCAATTCCGCACGTTCATACCCAGAATGGGTTGGCAGAAGAATTAATCAAAAGGCTTCAAATAATTGCTCGCACTTTGTTGTTACGAACCCAATTACCAATTTCTGCTTGGGGACATGCAATATTACATGCAGCTACACTGATATGCCTTAGACCCACTGTAAATCACGAATATTCTCCATTACTATTAGTAACCGGACATAAACCAGATATCTCACATTTGAAAGTTTTTTGGTGTGCTGTATATGTTCCCATATCACCTCCTCAAAGAACCAAAATGAGACCCCAACATCGTCTGGGAATTTATGTGGGTTATGACTCACCATTGACAATTAGATATTTGGAACCCATGACTGGGGATTTATTTACTGCACTTTTTGCAGATTGTCATTTTAATGAACAAGAATTCCCACGACTTGGTAAAAATGAGACTCCTATAAGAATAAATAATGAACTTATATGGAAAAATGAGAAGTTGTATTATCTGGATCCTCGTACTGGACAATGTGAAGGAGAAGTACGAAGGATTATTCATTTACAAATGGTTACTAACCAATTACCAGATAATTTTACAGATACAACTAGAGTGACTAAATCTCATATCCATGCTCGAAATACACCTGCTCGACTGGTAGTTCCAATTGATAAATCTAGACAAATGTTAGCAAACGAATCATCTGAAATCCAGAGAAAATGTGGTAGGCCCGTTGGGTCCAAAGATAATGTACCACGAAAACGAAAATGTCAAAATAAGAATAGTGTTAAAGAAATGCCCCCGAAAGATACCACATCTCAAGATCTGCAAATTGTGGAAGTTGAAAATCCTAATCATGAAAGAACATCTGAATCCTGAAATGAGGAGGTATCAATAAATTACATGAAGGAAATCTGGAACCGTAAAGATCTTATATTAGACGATATGTTTTCATATTCTGTAGCAACTGAAATAATAAATGATGAATATGAACCCCAATCCATTAAGGAATGTAAAGGACGAAATGATTGGCCAAAATGGAAAAATGCAATCTAGGCTGAATTGGATTCATTGAATACACAAAGTGCTTTAGGCCCATAGTTAAAACACCTGAGGGTGTCCAACTAGTTGGTTACAAATGGGTATTTGTTAGGAAACGAAATGAGAGAAATGAGATTGTTAGATATAAAGCCCGTTTGGTTGCTTAGGGTTTCTCTCAAAGGCCTGGAATTGATTTCGACGAAATGTATTCACCTGTAATGAATACGATAACTTTCTGATTTTTAATTGGTTTGGCCAAAGAACGAAATCTCGAAATGCGTTTAATGGATGTAGTTACAGCTTATCTGTATGGTTCCTTGCATACTGATATTTTCATGAAATTTCCAGAAGGGTTAAAACTTCCTGAAATAAATAAAGATCGTATTTTATATTCCATGAAGTTACAAAGATCATTATATGGATTAAAAAATCCGGACGAATGTGGTATAATCGTCTGAGTCAGTATCTGATTAAAGAAGGATACGTTAATGATGTTATATGCCCATGTGTGTTTATTCGAAATTCAGGATCCAGTTTTGTAATTGTAGCAGTTTACATTGATGATATAAATTTAATCGGAACACAAGATGAAATTCAGAAAACTGTTGAATATTTGAAAAGGGAATTTGAAAGGAAAGACCTGGGGAAAACGAAATATTGTATTAGATTGGAAATAGAGCATAAATCTGATGGGATTTTGATCCATCAGAAAGCTTATACTGAGAAAATTCTGAAACATTTTTAGTTTAGAAAAATGCCATCCATTAAGTACCCTAATGGTAGTTCGTTCCCTTAATCCCAAAAAGAATCCATTTCGACCTAAGGATGATGATGAAAATATCCTGGATTCTGGAACACCATATTTGAGTGCTATTGGTTCCCTTCTCTATCTAGCCCGATGTACGAGACCAGATATAACTTTTGCTGTTAACTTATTGGTTAGATATAGTTCCGCTCCAACCCGTCGTCATTGGAACAGAATCAAACATATTCTCAGATACCTTCGTGGAACAGTAGATTGAGGACTATTTTACTTAAATTCAGATAAACCTTCTGGTTATCTCTCGGATCCATATAAAGCCCGTTCTCAAACTAGGTATATTTTTACATGCAATGGTACGACTATCTCGTGGAGATTCGTAAAACAAACTCTGGTTGCCACATCTTCGAATCATGCTGAAATATTGACATTACATAAAACCAGTCGGGAATGTGTCTGGTTGAGATCTGTCATAAGTCACATCCAGAGTTCATGTGGGATTCCCCAAAATATGAATGAGCCCACAATAATTTTTTGAGGATAATGCCGCCTGTATCGCCCAATTGCGAGGTGGATATATCAAAGGGGATAGAACGAAGCACATCTCGCCCAAGTTTTTCTACACCCACAAGCTTCAAGAGTCTCGACAAATCGATGCAAAGCAAATCCGGTCTTCAAGCAATCTTGCGGATTTATTAACGAAGATTTTACTGACATCAACTTTCGAGAAGCTAATTTATGGAATAGGAATGCGGAAACTTTCCAGATTAAAAGATTAATGGACTGACTGCACGCACCGGCGGGAGGTCTCAAGGTACCGCCGCCTACCAGGCTGATGGACTAACTGCATGCGCTGACTCGGGGTCTCAAGTTGCAGCTGCCTGCCAGAATGATAGACTGAGTACGCGCACCGGCTGGGGCCTCAAGATGCGGCCGCTCGCCAAATTTACTGTACGCGCCGGCTAAGGGTCTCAAGATGCGGCCGCTTACTAAATTAATTGTACACGCCGGCTAGGGGTCCCAAGTTGCGGCCGCCTGCCGCCGGCTGGAGATCTCAAGGTGCGACCGCCTACCAAATTGACTGCACGCGCCGACTGAGTGTCGCAAGATGCGCCCACTTGATAGACTAGATGCACGCGCCGGTTGGGGGTCGTAAGATGCGCCCGCATGATGGACCGGAAGCATGAGCCGGCTGGAGGTCTCAAGATGCGGCCGCTCACAAAATTAATTGTACGCGCCGGCTAGGGGTCTCAAGATATGGCCGCTCGCAAAATTTACTGTACACGCCGGCTAAGGGTCTCAAGATGCGGCCGCTTGCTAAATTAACAGTACACGCTGGCTGGGGGTCCCAAGTTGCGGCCGCCTGCCACCGGCTGGGGATCTCAAGGTGCGACCGCCTACCTAATTGACTGCACGCGCCGGCTGAGTGTCGTAAGATGCGCCCGCTTGATGGACTGGATGCACGCGCCGGTTGAGGGTAGCAAGATGCGCACGCATGATGGACTAGAAGCACGCGCCGGATGGAGGTCTCAAGATGCGGCCGCTCGCAAAATTAACTATACGCGCCGGCTGGGGGTCGTAAGATGCGCATGCATGATGGACTGGAAGCACGCGCCGGCTGGAGGTCTTAAAATGCGGCTGCTCGCAAAATTAACTGTACGCGCCGGTTAGGAGTCTCAAGATGCTGCCGCTCGCCAAATTAACTCTACGCGCCGGCTGGGGGTCCCAAGTTGCGGCCGCCTACCGCCGGCTGGAGATCTCAAGGTGAGACCGTCTACCAAATTGACTGTACGCGCCGGCTGAGTGTCGCAAGATGCGACCGCTTGAGAGTCTGGTCACCTTGTTGTTGGCCGGCGGGTGTTATCGGATCGTCGATTGCTTGTATTGTGGTCGAGATAGTGGATCTTCCGGTTCTTGATCTTGTTTGTCTTTGTATTGGTTAATATTAGTGAGAATTTCATCGCGTTTGGAGAAGTCGGAGACCTAAAACGGAGGGTCCCCACGGTGGGCGCCAAACTGTTGGGGTAAATCTTGGTAGAAACCAGGAACCCCTTCTTGGTTAGGGACCCTCCCTCTCTGTAAGCCTCCGTTGACGTTGATTTTTCCTAGTCCCTGTGTATGATGATAGAAATCCCTTTTTATAGAAGAGAGTTCTTACCTATATTAAAAGAGGTAACCGAAAATCTAGCTGGAACCCGATGAATCCGGGCAATTGGATAACTGATCAAATCTTCACGAGCCGTTAGTCTATAACCGCTTCACATCCCCTTCATGTCGGGTATACACTATAAGGCCCAAAATATGAATTGAATGAGTGGTCCAACACCTACATAGGCCCAGAAATCAATATATTTCGACCGAAATAGCATGTGGCCCAATATGTTAAAACCTTTGCGGACGAAATTATGAGGCCGCATGTAGGCAGACCCATCTATGATCCTTGCCAAGAGGGACTTCGGCCCACAAAGTGAAAGACAAGACTAATATCAAAATAGGGCGTGGGCTAATTTATCATTTCGGCCGCAAAAGTGGGAGGTCCCTACGCAGAGACACCCAGTGAATCCAATGTTCCATCACCTATATATATATATATATATATATATATATATGTTTTCTGAAGAATGAATACACACATTAGTTCACAACATTGGTTTTGTTTAGCTGCATGTATATTTCTGGTTTCTTCTCCAATAATATTTCTACTTTCAATATGAAGGATCCAAGCAAGATTATCAGGTTATTTTCGATCCCAATTTATTTTTCGGTTAATATTGAACTGCTTTATTCTCTTCTACTCCGACTCTATTATTATTCTGACTCTATTATTATTATCTTTTTTTTTTAAGGTGAAGCATAATTATAATTAGGGATAATGGTATCCACGCCCCTCGAACTTGGCACATTGTTTCATTTAGACACCTCAACTTTTCGAGATTTCATTTAGACACTTGAACTTGACAATATTGTTTCATTTAGACACCTTAACTTTTCGAGGTTTCAATTAGACACTCGAACTCGCCTAAACCAAGTCATATAAACACTCGGAGTTATTATTTTAATTTTTTCATGGCACGTGAAATCCAAACACTCAGACTCTCTGACATTTATTTTACATGTGCAATATCTTTACATGATTATGGTCGTGCCGATGTGTATGTTCGTGTCTATGATTGTGTCAATGATCACCCAACAACACTATTGCAATATTAACAATCAAATCAAACACAGAAACAATGAACATTAAAAAATTTTGAACATCATTGGAAAATAATTGTTTCATAAAAAAGTTTAGAATAATTAATGTTAGAAAGCCAGAGCGTTTGGATTTCACATGCCATGAAAAAATTAAAATAATAACTCCGAATATTTATACGACTTGGTTTAGGCGAGTTCGAGTGTCTAATTGAAATCTCGAAAAGTTAAGGTGTCTAAATGAAACACTATTGTCGAGTTCAAGTGTCTAAATGAAATCTCGAAAAATTGAGGTGTTTAAATGAAATAATGTGCCAAGTTCGAGGGCATAGATACCATTACCCCTTCTAATTAGCATACAATTAATTGCTTAACGCGTAATTACTAAACAGACCCCATATTATATTCTAACGTACTTCTCACATTTCAATGGAAAATTAATTGAAATTCGACAGTATGGACGCTTGTGATCGTAAACTTTGTCCACTTCACCATAGAAATTTCCAAACATCAGGAAGCCAAATCCTAATGATTTTGCTGACTCGACGGGGAAAAGATCCTTGCTTGTTGGAGTTGATCACTTCTGCTCCTTCTCTACAACAAATATGGTGACCGGTAAGCTCATATTTTAGCCGATTACTCTTACTCTCCTGAGTTGAAGCTCTCGTTGTCTCTTTCGTTAAAAACATTTTAACCATTGAATTGAAACTGAAGACTCCGTATGCATTAACTCTTTACGATTTTTAGAAATTGCGAGGTGGTTTCGCGAGCCGAAGCTCATTCAATCATTCAAGTCCACAACTTCACTGTCAGTACTTGCTTCCACCATAACTACAAATATGAAGAAGCCTCCTTCTTCTTCTACACTTAACTCTTCAGGTATGATCTATCCTTTTAACTCTTCCTTAGGTATTTATTACATATTAATGCACAAACATTACAGTTCTACTGACTTCTGATAGTTATTATCATTTTATTTGCTTACTTCTATAGTGTTTTTTCCTTTACAAAATGTTTGGGACAAGCCGTTGACTTACACACGACTCTGCTTATTCACTAGGTTCCTGTTCTTGTTGTATACACTGGAGAATTCAATGGGGTTTAAATTGCTTATTGTTGCAATCTGTACGTGGATTTGGCTTTGTAACTTAGCTTTTCTTGCCTCCTCTGATGGGTTGGTGAGAATTCCGCTGAAGCAGCGACAATTAGAGTTCAACAGCATTGATTCTGCTGCAATCACGAGGAGAGTGGTTGAAAGTGATTCCAATGATCTGAACACTGATGTTGTTTATGTGAAGAGTTATCTTGATACCCAATATTATGGAAATATTGGTATTGGTTCGCCTCCGCAAACTTTTGCTGTTGTATTTGATACTGGCAGCTCCAATCTGTGGGTTCCATCTTCGAAATGTCTTTTTTCTGTATGTACTCTTACTTTGATTATCAAGTTTATGGTACTGCGGAAGTCTTTGTAATTACTCTTGTAAGCACTCTTGTATGCAGATATCATGCTACTTCCATTCCAAGTTTAAGGCAAGGTTATCAACTACTTATACCAAGATTGGTAATTTTTGCCCCTGCATCACGTTGAATGTTTATTATTGAGCTTCAAATTACTTTAGAGTCCTTTTCTCTATGCTGTGAACTAGTATGATTTGTATTTCTTTTTTTTCTTTTTTTTTTAATTTATTTATTAAGTATTGACTCATAATGGTATTGCTTGCATGTTAATTCAGGAAAAAAGTGTAAAATTCATTATGGGTATGGTTCAATTTCTGGTTTCTTCAGCCAGGATAATGTCAAAGTTGGGGATATTATCGTTGAAGATCAAGTGAGCTTATGCTTCTATTGACGTTTTAGGCCCGGTACACATTTCCAATGTTCATGCACCTATTAATACTGACCACCGTTTCTCATCAATTAGGTGTTTACTGAGATCACTAGGGAAGGGATGTTGGCGTTTTTGTTCACACAATTTGATGGGATACTTGGACTTGGATTCAAGGATATTTCTGTAGGGAAAGTTGATCCCATCTGGTATCATTTTCAGATAAACATACAACCAGTTTCTCTTTTTGGCTGTTTAGTTTTGTTGATTATAAGAAAATTATCTTTCTTTTGGTTCAATTTTAATTCTGAATGGTTTCAACAGATCACATAACTCGGTGGTGTCTACAGGTACAATATGATAAATCAAGGGCATCTAAGCCAGAACCTCTTCTCTTTCTGGATCAATACAGATCCATATGCAAAAATTAGGGGTGAAGTCGTCTTTGGAGGTTTTGATCGAAATCACTTCAAGGGTGACCACACCTATGTTCCAGTTACCAAAAAAGGTTATTGGCAGGTTTGTTGAAACTTAATCATTGTAACTTGTCTCCAGCTATTGAAATAGGCTGCTACTAGTCTTTATATTTGTTTTCTTTTCAGATTGAGGTGGGAGATATTGTTATTGCAGACTATTCAACAGGTGATGCCTGTGCATTTCATCTCAAATGAGGATTATCATGACTGATTAGAGATGAGTTCAAACACAGTCTAACATAGTCGTTCTACTAAAACAGCTACCACATTTAATTGCCTCTCCGTATCTTATAATTCTATAGGAAAGTGCTTATAAAATCATGGACAAAATAAATATATCCAGTGTAGGAGGATCTCAATTGCAAATTGAAATTTTCTTTGCCCTATCACCTTAGTTGTCCAACATAAAAACTAGATTGGTATCTATATCACATGAAACAAAAGGAAACAAAAAGATTCAGATAACTCTTGTTTGATTTAACATATTGTTATCACTAAAATTTTTTGAATTTCAGGCTTGTGTGAAGATGGTTGTGCTGCCATTGTAGACTCAGGAACGTCAGTGATTGCTGGTCCAACTGTATTGCAACATCTTTTACTTTTTCGGATTTAGCTGCTGTATGTTTCCCTATCTGTGCTTCCTACATCATCCTCATATTAGGTTTTTTTTTTTTTTGGCAGAAAATAGTTGCTCAGATCAACCGTGCTATTGGGGCATCTGGAATTGTTAGCTATGAATGCAAAAATGCTGTTTTGAAGTATGGGGATCTGATTTGGGAGTTATTAACATCTGGGGTTTGTCATCATTTTGGAAACTTCTATATCTACCCTGTAGAAAACATATCTAATTTACCTCAACACTGAAAAAGAAAATTTTCATCTATAACAAGCAGATTTTCATCTATTACAAGCTGATTTTCATCTATTACAAGCTACTATTCATCCTAGCAGGTACGGCCAGAAACCATTTGTGTTGATATTGGGCTATGCGTGTATAATGGAACTCAATATATGAGGTAGGTCCCTTTTCTCATTGTTTTCTTCATTTCTTCTACATGATGATGGGATGCAAGTTCGGATCCATGCAGCTCCAATATTGAAACAGTGGTACAAAATAACACCAGCAGTGGAATGAGTACGGATGAGAGTCCCCTGTGTACATTCTGTGAGATGATTGTGTTCTGGGTTCAGATGGAACTGAAGCAACAGAAAACAAAAGATTTAGTAATTAAATACGTCAATGAGGTGACTATTTTGAACAATAAAACAGTTTATAATAATTTCCTACTCTTTTTGCATACAAAAGTTAATGTGCATCTTGCTTGAAGCTATGTGAGGTACTTCCAAACCCAAAAGGAAAATCCTTTATCAACTGTAACAACGTTGCTTATATGCCGACAGTTTCATTCACCATAGGAGACAAATCTTTCCCTCTTACTCCGGAACAGGTGCATAATTTGTCATCCTAATCATTCTCTGCTTTTATAAAATTGAGATCAAGAGTCTCATGCATTATTGGTATATTACTTCCAGTATGTACTGAAAATCAAAGGGAGCTGTTCTACTGTAGTATGTATGAGTGGGTTCGTGGCATTGGATGTGCCTGCCCCGCAAGGTCCCCTCTGGTATGTTATTCTGAAATTTTTTTGGGGTGCAGTTGGCTCTGCTGCACACAAGTGCCACTGGATTGACATTTGGACAATTATAGGGTTCTTGGAGATATATTCATGGGAGCATACCACACTGTTTTTGACATTGGTAACGCACAGATAGGATTTGCAAAAGCTGCATAGATGTCCAGATTTAAGCTCAAAGCTAGAAATTGTGTAACTTAATGCTAGTATTAGGGTTGATGCAATGTAAAAAGCTACAAAATGCATATGTGAAAATAGTAAAAAGGTTGCTGTAATGTAAGAAGGTGTCTGGACTACCAATAAGGAATTATGTGCTGATAACACAGCAGATATAAAAGAGCGGGAACTGAAAAATAAAAAATGCACCAGCCGGGAATCGAACCCGGGTCTGTACCGTGGCAGGGTACTATTCTACCACTAGACCACTGGTGCTATTGTTGTTGGAAATGCTTCAATTAAAGTATTAAAATAAAAATTAGTTGAACGTCCATACCAACAATTAGCTACAGCCCAGCATAACCCCAATCCTAACGTGGTCTACCAAACATACACTAAAACCAAATAAGTCTTAAAAACTTTGAAATCGATCATTAAGATCTGTATATTGTATGAAATATAAATTGCTTCAAATAAATATGAGATTCAACAGTCTGAGCTCTTTTTTTTTCCCTTTAACCACCAGAGCATCATCCAGTAGTCAAGCAAGTTTTGAGCTATCCCATTCAGAAAGGATAAATGATTAGTTACAGTTGATGGTATGACAAATTGAGGAAATCAATACATCCTGAACTTTTCCTTGGTCTTCTCAAACACCTGTTCTGCAATGGCAGCACCATTTCCATCAGCTCTTTTAATCTCCAGTTGAGCCTTTTGATAGATGCCAGTTCCTCTGATAGCATCCGCAATGAAGTCATCAAAGCCAATAGCAATGGCAGCTTCTGCCTTTGCTCCATAAACCAGCCTCTGTATTACCATCAAAACAATATAACATATTAATTTCAGCATCAGCAACCATAATTGACAGAAAATGAAAAGAGGGATATAGTTTTACCTTTATCCTAGAGAGGTGAATTGCTCCAAAGCACATTGGGCAAGGCTCACATGAAGCATATATTTCACAATCTGATAGCTCAATCTTATTGAGCTTTTTACAAGCCTGTTTAAATTTATCATAACAAAAATCAGGATTGTGCAATCACATAAAGGGAACAAGAGTAAGGATTAGCCTTGATCATCTTTAAAAAGCATTAAAGAGCAGAGAAAAGCCATGGAAAATTGCACTGCACTAACTGAGAGATAAGTAAAGAGGGGTGGACTAAATCTCTGAACCATTCCCAACATTACACTCAAAATTGGTGAGATTGATTGAAGCAATTTTTCTTTTGGATATGTAAATAAAATTCATATAAGTATTAAGTACAAGATCACATACTTTTGGATATGTAAAGGTTATATATGTGGTGTCAAATAGGCAACATTGTGAATAAACATTAAAGAGAAAGAGCATTCCTTCATGTGTAAAACGATTAAGCTTTTACTGTAAATTCAGATAGAAAGATACCTCTTCATCTACTCTATGCAAAAAAATAAAGATCTACAATGTTCACTTGCCCTGTGCCAAAAGACACTATTATGATCATTATTTTCTTTCCATATTTAGGGCTCAAATTAGAGAATCCAAGCAAAACTCAATATTATGTTTGTCACTGTCAGCATTACCTTATTAGGAAATATACACTGACCAGCTACTCTATACTAAAAGATCTTTTCCCTTTAAAATTGGCACATGTTATATTGAACCTTAAATTTTCCAGATGTTATTTTAACACTTGAATTTAACCCAAAAAGAAAAAGTCATTTTGGCACATTGTGCTAATATGGTCAACAAATACAAGTCCTTAAGCAATAAGTCACACCAGCAAAAAGTATCAAAATAACAAACATGCCAAAATGGCCTATGTTTTATTTCTTTACTCCATAAAAAATGATAGACATCTCCAAGTAATCATTTTGGCACATTTTGCTAATATGGCAACAAATATGAGTGCTCAAGCAATAAGCCACACCAACAAAATGGGTCAAAATGAACCAACGAGACATAATAGCTCTTTTTTTTTTTTTTTTTTTGCTTTACTTTATACAAAATGATAGACATGATCTATTTAACTCCATGCTAAGAGACACTATTCTTCTTTTCCCAAGTTCAGGAGATCAAACTAAACAACACAAAGTGTTATTACGAAACTACAAAATTCAAACATTGAGAAATGCATGAAATATCAACTTATCTACAGGCTTTTTCTATGAAATGTGTAAGCAGAAATTTTAAACCAAAAGTTTATCATACGCTGCAGATATGACATCAACATCAATCTTTTAGTTCATCTTGTTTGTAGAGATGGAAAATAGGATGAAATCAGATTGCAAAATCATGCAAGCATTGACAGAAGAAAGCTCATACTATTGCAAGTATTTCAACACTGCTCTCAGCTATAATTTCCCATCACCAATGTGGTATACGCAATACTAAATATGTAGAACAAACAAAGAAATTCATGCTGCGATTTAGACCCTGCTATGGTCTTTACGTAGAATAAATGACTAAAACTTCTATCCAACTATGATATTTCTCAGTGGATAATTCCTACAGTTCCCCCACTAGATATACCATAAATCTCACAGCATTAAGAGGATGTTTCTTATATTTATTATTTTGTCCAATTATACTTATTATGACCAACATATTACCATAAGTGATTTTTTTGTGTGCTGTTTTCATTACTTATACCAACATCTTTCATCAAAAAGTCAATTGAAAAAGTCCAAACTTACATGCTATACATATCCAAATCATATAGTCAAAATGAAAAACAAATATGAATATGGATCTGATATGGTAGAGAATTCATACAAAAAGATTATTTTGAAGTCAAATGACAATAAATCCAACACTCCTAAGAGTTTAATTCTAACCTCTCTGACAGCGGTGACCTCAGCATGAGCAGTAGGATCGGTGTGCTTTAAGACCATGTTGTGACAACTGACTACAATTTCATCGTTGCGGACAACAACAGCACCAAAGGGGCCTCCATCTCCACAATCAACCCCTTTATAAGCCTCTTCAACAGCTTTTGTCAAGAACTTATGGTCTCTATCCTGTACAGCTAAGTGAACAACACAAGCATAGACACAATTGGGGTGGATGACAATCTCCTGGATTCTCCAATTACAAAAGATAAAAGTAAAAGCTGAAGGCAGAGATGATACCTTCTTGATGACCAGCAAAGGCAGAAGCCACAGAGATAGTTCCATCCTTGGTTTCCACCACTAGTACAATAAAACATTCAAAATATCAATTCCCCTAGTCAATTCAGCCAAATTACCAATGATTCATGGCAACAGATACATATTTTAGATGTAAACGTTATGATCAATAGGTCTGGAATCTGGATGTTAAATAATCAGAACACGACAATCACAATCTAAAAAGTAAATAAAAAGGAATCGTGTAAGGGATATACTATTGAAGATTTTGAAAATTGAAGGAGAAAAAGTAGGAGGAATGCAAAAAAGAGAAGTGATAGAAGTGGATGGTTTACCATTAGCATCCTCCATGATGGATGTGGTCGTTGAATTGGATTCTGATAAACAAAACGCAAGCAGAGAGAGAGAGAGAAAACGGAGAAGTAAACAAGAAGGAAGAAGAATGGTAAAATAACGAAAGAGAGCCGTGTACAGACCACACAATATGAATAATAAGAAATAATAAATGTAATATAAAATAGTTCCGCGTTCTGCATACAGATTCAGATTCACATGCTAGTTTGGTAATTGCTGACAAATTGATGATGCTAATTCTTTCTTTTTCCGTTATAGGTCTCCCAAACTTTTGGCAGATTGAGTGGGCTGTTGAGAGGCCTCTTTGAAACCAATTGGGCCTACAACTTCAATAATTGATTGGTTGGAGCAATTGGTCGAACAAGTGGAGTGCATCATATGACTTAGTTTTTTGCAACTTTCAAGCTTGAAGCCGGATAAAAGAATCAACTTCAAATTCGGGAAGAATTGTGTTTCAAGATTGAATGCAAAGCAAATATCATTCTATGTTCAACTGGCGGCGGTGACGGCGACAAGCAAGCAAAATAGCGCCGGTTAGTTATATTTAGCGGTGTCTTGCACAGCAACAGCCCCGCCATTATTACACACCTACTCAGCTGGACCTCCTCTCAGTGCTCTTCGTTTTGTTATATTGCTGCTGTTACCTCCCTTCCCAGTATGATGGTGACTGAATTTTTTTTCATTTCTAGGCTTTTAGAAAATTAGCAATCTGTGCTAATTGTTTCTGAGGAACACTCCTTTCGCTCCAGCGATCACTGGTTTATCAATTATTGCTGTAAATTGTGTTCTTACCGGGTGCATTCGAGCTGACAACAAGGACAGAAGCAATAAAAGCCCCTGTATCAACTGAATTCAATCGGTACAATTTTCATGTTCTCTTAATTTTTCAACGTGTAATGCGTGAGTCTAAATTACTGTAACCTGACCTCTAGGCTCTATTATCCAGCAAAACCCCACCAAACTCATTTGTTTTTTACATATAATTTTCAAATTTGAGGGGTG
This sequence comes from Cardiospermum halicacabum, assembly GCA_031304145.1. Lineage (NCBI taxonomy): Eukaryota > Viridiplantae > Streptophyta > Magnoliopsida > Sapindales > Sapindaceae > Cardiospermum > Cardiospermum halicacabum. Next base: position 9,754,037 of record JARJHC010000107.1, on the reverse strand, counting down.
CAGTTTTACGGTGATTGAACGTTTAACAAGAAATAGTTGGTTGTAGGAGTAGCAGTAGCAGACATTATTTAAAAAAGAAAAAAAATAGTTATTCATCCTTGAACAAGGGCATTAGTTACAATTATAGTTTGGCATACTTCTTGAGATTCTTAGCAGCAGCTTCTTTATCCTGATCTGGGACAGACAAGTTGCACAGAAGCGTAACCCTGGACGAAGACACGAGCGTTCTCTTCTCCGAGTCGGATGGGTCGACTTTGAACAATTGGACCTCCCACACCTTTAATTGATAGTCAGACATGGACCAATTATTAACAAAAGACGAATTTCATAATTGAGCGAACTGACCTGGATGGTTTTACCCTGATTAACAGGTCGAGCTTCAGCATAGATAAAGTCGCCAATCTCAGCACGCTTTATATGATTGATGCTGAGGTGAATTCCAGCAACTCTCTGGTAACCGGAAGCCATATGAGCTCCTATACTAGCCAGAGCCTCTCCGATCAAGGCCGACACTCCGCCGTGTAACACCTTGAACGGCTGTTGTGTAAATCAGGTAACTGTTAGGCAGGTAGAAGAAAGAAATTTCAGAATCCTAAAATAAAAAAATAAAATTGGAACCTGACAGCATTTCTCAGTGACGCGAAGGCTTCCGGTTACTTTGGAAGGGGACAATTCGCCGATCTCAAAGCCGACGGCGTGCAGAGGAGCATCCACAGCTAGGGTCTTATCGTTTGACGACGATCCCTCCTCCATTGACCTTTTTGCTAAACAGAAATGATATTATTATAATAATCCAAAAACGAGTATCCTTGTGTTCCTAATGAATTAGCTGAGCTGAGGTTGCAGGTATGGTAATCAGAACTCTAATATATTATAAGTCTAATCATCCAATCCAACGGCTCTCCTCTTCTCAGCGAGGTGTAGTAGTAGGAAGGTGGTGGTCCACAATAATAATTAAAAAAACATTGGAGAGGTTTCGGTTAGGTAGACGTGGAAGTGGTGATGGTGAAGAGTTGTTATCTTATCTTATGTTGTTCTTGGTTAATCACGGTCGTTTACTTCACCAACTACTAGTTTTAAAGTAACGTTGTTCTACTCGTTCCGAGGGGTAGGTGATCCTTGTTTGGCATAGCTAATCTTCTTCATTCCATATTATCTAATCAACTGCATAATCATGAATTTAATGTCCTCCCCATTTTAGAAAATATTATGTACTATATATAACTCCATTGACTTTGCTTGCCATTTTAAATTTACAATTGAATGAAATACTCTTTTTATTAAATGTTAATAATAATAATAAATATATATAATTACGTGTATATTTGGCACAAGTAGTTTTTTTAAATTAATTTTAATTTTAGAGTTGATTAAGTTTTTCTTAAAATTTTAATTTTTTAAACAAAATTTGTGTTCGTCTCGATAATTTTGTAGGGGTTTCACAATTCAATAATTTTTAATGACTTTTTTGGATGACTGACACTGTTGTTTCATTAATGTGTTGTTCTGTTTTGTAATATATCTGTTTTGTAATATATTATACAGTACTTAATTTATATTTGGATAAGTTGTACATTAGTGTACTGTACGATATATTTTTGTATTTGAATTGATACTAGGATAATGTTCTAAAACTTTTAAATGGTCATAATAGTCTTGACTATATTTCTTAGTGTAATGTTTGAGAATTATTTGTTTGTGCAAGTTAATCCTAATTCAATTTTTGTGTTGTTTAATTTTTGTTTCTGTGTAATTTGAATTTTCTATGTATTATTTTCATAAACAAAGAGCATTATTAGATAGTACAAAAATAATCAACCAAAATCTTTTGGATAGATGTATCAAATCTTCTAAATTTTAGAAAAAATGGTACTGAGGCAATTCATCGAACATATAAAGTGCATAAGATTCATTCAACAAAGATTTAAAAACAGACTTGCAATTGGCAAGCGTTTGATCGCTATCGTTGTTGCGCCTCTGGTTCGTAGAAACTGATGTTAAAGGTCAAGTTGTCCGTTGGTGATGCCGCGTCGCCCTCATTGTTGGTGAAAGCCTTATCTGTGCGAATGAACCAGAAAACATAAGAAATTGATTTTAACAAAAAGTAAAATTGAAATACAAATAATATAATAGGGATAAATTGGAAAAAGAAAAATATGAAACAAAGGGTAAAATTGAAATAAAAAAAATATAATAGGGATAAATTGGAAAAAGAAAAATATGAAATAAGGTGAACACACCGATTTGGTGTGTTGAGAAAATAAGAGAAAATGAGGATTTTAAAACCACCACAAACATTAATGAACAAAACTCTACAATCCCAACACACGAAACAAACATTGTTTGGGTTGTGATGAAACAAAACAAAACAACCCAAACACATGAAACAAACAAGGTTGACGGATTATAATAGTAATTAGCGGTCGGCGGATTACAATAGTAATTAGCGGTCGGCGGATTATATAAGTGATTTGATCAGCTATTAGCGGATTGATGATATAGTGTTTAGTAATGAACGGTTTAATAATGTAATATCAATAATTTTAATTATAAAAAGATGTAAAAGAATATCTTTACAAAAAAAAAAAAAAAAAATCTTTTACTTTTTATAAGGTATTTGTATCGTTATTTTCGTTAAATATTTTAATATTTATTAATATTATTAATAAATAATAATTTTAATAATATTTACTATTTTTTTTAATATCAATTATTAATTAATTTAATGTAAAAAATAATATGCATTTTATAATACTAAAAAATGTTATCAATTTTTTAATAATAAAAAATTAATATTAAAAATAATATCGAAACTATTAAATACTATTGTAATAGATTTCACTAATTTTATTACCATCTAATTAATATAATTATAATTAAAAATGTAGTAATATAGTTTTTTTTTAAAACACCTCTAATTATAAAACATGGCGAAAGACTTCTATTTTGCACCAAATCAAATAATTAAATTGCTATTAACCAAATTAAAAATAAAAATTAGAGTTTTAATTTCGGTCAAACCTCTAAAACTCCTAAAAACGCTAATCTCTAATTGAAAACGCAGTGTAACAAACATGCTCATAAACTAGATTTTTAAATAGCGTTTTATAACGCGAATAACGCCAATAAAAACATTTAGAGAGTATTTACAAAATTATTCTACACAAATTCAACTTGTCCATAAAGTTATTATTAAATAAATAATTACTATTAAACAGTTTTTTTTAATAAATATTTTTTAAGGGTAACTCTTTTTTTTTCTCTTTTTTTTTTCTTTTTATTTTATAAAATGAGAACTTAATTGATTTGATTATTTTTATTTATTGTTTTACATGATTTTAAGTATTGATTAATTATAAAATGACATATTTGTATTATATTCATTTATGTCATTTGACTTTCATTATCTAATTAAAATGTTAGTTTTATCAAATATTATTTGTCAAAAACGCTAGTTAAACCGCTAGAAAAAAATACTAAACATGATTAAAAACGTTAAAAGCTGTTGTTGTCAAACGTACCCTATTTATTAATATTTAAAACAATAAATATTTAAAAAATATTTTTCAATTGAAAATTTTATTTTAATTATTTAATTAACATGACAGCTGAAAAAAAAATGGAAATTTTAATAATTATAATATATTTATTTATTTTTATTAAATAATTATAATAATAATTTTTTATTTTTTTAATATATGTAGTAAAATTTTGATTAGGTGTGTTTGCTAAAAATTTGCAGCTAGCATTTCAATTAGCATTTAAATTTTAAATTAATTTTTGCAAACAAATAAATGGGTGTTTTTTTATAACTGCGTTTTAAATAACACTTAGTAAATAAACTTTTAAGATAATGTTTGTGAAAGCTAGTAAATATAGTTTTCAACCCAAACTCTAAAAGTAATTTACTTTATCAACCTTCTATTTGTAATTAATAACATCATCATTTTTTCAATTATATTTATATTAGTAATAAATTTTCAGTAATTTATACCTAACATCTAATTTAAAAGTTAATATTAATACCAAAAATCCAATTGAATATCTAACCTAATAACTAAATTAAAATCTAATTAACAGTTAACAACTATGTATTGAAAATATTAATCGAACACTGTGGTGTAAAAAAAAAACATAGCCGAATGTAGGACTAAGATTTCTTGAGAAAATAGCTTAGAAGCTTACAATGGTGATTGAACAGAGTTTTGTTCTAATCAATCAAAATTGGATCCTCTTGCAATCATCCCTACCTCTTATTTGTAGGAGGTATCAGGGTCCTAATTTTATATGGATTGGGACTCCTCATCTTTCTTGGATTTGGTCTCCTTATTGTATTTGGAGGAGGATAACTCAGTTGGAATTGATTCAGGAAACCATATGTGAAGCGGATTGGGCCTTTTATATTATCTGGAAGGTTGCTGGGTTCGTGATGTCCTCCTTTGGCCAAAAATGGCAATTAGGCCTCTTGGGCATGCTTTGGCCGAAGGACCGGTGGGCCTGGGGTCTGTTGTGTCTTCCTTCAGTCGAACATGTGTCGTGTATCGTTGGAAGTCTTTAGTTGAAAGCAGACATTACTTGCCTTCCTTCGGTCGAACATGACCCTCTTGGGCCTCGCTTTGGTTGAAGGTATCCTTTCGGCCGAAAGGGATCGTTTGGGTCGTATGCTTGGACTTTTAGAACTTCTTACCCTGAGACCCTTGGTTGAAGGTCCTTGGTTGCTTTCCCACCAGAGTAATCCCCCATTGTCATTGCTTGATTCTTTCAAGTATGGCAATAAGTTGGTGGTTTACTTCAGTCGATGAGGCTTCGTTCATGATAAGGATTTTGGTCGACGGAGTTGAGGCTTTCTGATCCTCGTGCCTGCTTTATCACTTCCCACTTAACCTATTGATTATCTCTTTTGGACACGTCAGCCCTCGCTTGTTAAATCACTATCAATTTTGACGGCTCTCGACTGTTGTATCCAAAAAGGTTAATTATCACGACCCTATATAAAGGTTGGTGAATCTGAGTTTGTCTCTCTCTCTCTCTTATTGTTTAAATTTCACTAGAAACTTCAGAAAGCTCTCCGTCTTCATTTCCCGTCTTTTTCACCGCCGATTGCTCTTCTTGGTGAGATCCTAGTTCGGTTTGGCCTTGCATTTCATCCTTTCGACGAAAGGGTGACCAGGTTAATCATCCTTTCGTCCAGCTGCATGTTTTTGAATGTTTCGAGGAATATGATGTTTGCTAAATTACTGTTATTGACTAGTACTCTCTTCACTATTAGATTGGCTATTGATATTTTAATCACCAATGCATCGTGGTTTGGTGCATTGACTTCTTTAGCTTCTTCTTCGGTGAAGGTAATGGTGCAATTGCCCTCAGTGTGCCCATTTCTGATGCTTTATATGCTCTGGGTTTCCCTGAGCTTTCTTTTCGCTGCCGAGCTTGTTAGTCCGCACATATTGGATCCCCTAGCAATCATGTTTGTCACCCTCTCTTCTTCCGCATTTGCGACCGGGGTTGGATTCAATGACTGCCGATTTTTATCGGCTTCGGTCGCAATTTGTCTATCCTTTTTGGTCAAATATTCTCGCAAGTGCCCAGCTTTAATTAACTCGCCCACTTCTCTTTTCAGGTTCCAACATTTTTCGGTGTTGTGGTCGTGGTTCCCATGAAACTAGCAATACCAGGACATGTTTTTTCGGTCAGAGGGGTTCTTGGGTTTCTCGGGCCATCTGACCCTATCGCCCATGCTTTTGAGTATTGCCAGGGCTTCCTTTGTAGGTATAGTGAGAGGGTAAGGCAACAACTCCCTTTTCCGGTGACTCGGGTCAGGGCCGGAGTAATTTGGTCTTACTGAGCTCCCGCGGCTAGAATCTCTTTGACATTTTCTATAATCCTCGCTTTGACCACTATTACTTGAATCATTCCGCCCGCGAGAGCCTGTTGTGCCTTGCGAGCCTCTGTGACTTCTTGGCTGGAGTTCCTCTTCGTATTCCATTGCATCCTCAGCCCTTTTGAGGACGTCTTCGAAGGTCTTAGGCTTGATGAGCTTAAAGCTTTCATGAAATTTGAGGTTTTCACTAGCCCATTTGTGAAGGCTTTGATGGTGCTCTTATCCCAGCAGTCTGGAATGACCATCTTGATTTCTTTGAATCTTCTTACGTACTGCCTTAGACTTTCACTGGTTCCCTACTTTATGTCATACATGTCATCCATATCTTTTTCTTTTTTTCTGCTGTTTGAGAAGTGGTTGACAAACTTTGTAGCCAGGGAGGAGAAGGATTTGATGCTCTTTTCTAGGAGAGCAGAGTACCATCTTTATGCGGTTCCTGCCAAGATGGAGCCGAAGCCTTTGCACATTATGGCCTCCATGTCTTCTTCAGGGATGTTACATGTTCCTATGTGGGTTTTGTAATCGGCAATGTGGTCTTCAGGATCTGTTGTCCCATCGTAGGGTTTCATATTTGGAACTGAGAATCTTTTGGCCATCTTGGTTTTTAGGATCTATGATGCAAAAGGGATATCGGAATAACGTGTCGTCGATGACCGCATCGTAATTCTTTTGCCTGAGTTTTTTTGTACGAAATCTCTTCATTCCTTTATTTCACGATCGCGGCGTCTTTTGCGATCCTTCTTCATCAATTTTGGACCTGTCAATTCATTATCAAAACTGCTTGGACTGCTCCGATTAGCGGTTTTATGACTTTTCGTTAACGCATCGCTTTCTTCCAACCATCTTTACCCGAGCTCTCTCTAAAATTGAGTCTCCGTTTTCGTATGGGCAAGTATTTCCGGCTTGGCTGCTTGGATTTTCTCTTAAAGAGGACCGTTGACTTATTCTTGGATTCTACTTCTTTCTTCCATAGTTCTTTCTTTTCTTCTGCTTTCTTGAGCATCTTAGTCAGGATTTCTAGCTGCTCTTCTAGCGTTTTTGGGACCTGGTCTTCAGCGTTATTGGTCAAATTGAGACTCATTTTGTTGATCGGAATTGAGCAGTGGCCGCTGGGAATTGGGTGACAAGATACCAATGACGGCAAACTGGATTCAAGAACTCTCAACCTTGTGAGCGTGAGGTTCCTTGCCCCACAGTGGGCGCCAAACTGTTGTGCCAAATAAAATCACAGCCGAATGTAGGGCTAAAATTTCTTGAGAAAATAGCTTAAAAGCTTAAAATGGTGATTGAACAGAGTTTTGTTCTAATCAATCAAAATCGGATCCTCTTGTAATCATCCCTACCCCCTATTTATAGGAGGTATCTGGTTCCTAATTTTATATGGACTGGGACTCCTCATCTTTCTTGGATTCGGTCTCCTTATTGTATTTGGAGGAGGATAACTCAGTTGGAATTGATTCGGGAAACCGTATGTGAAGCGGATTGGGCTTGGACCCTTTTTATTATCTGGAAGGCTGTTGGGTTTGTGACGTCCTCCTTTGACCGAAAATGGCAACTGGGCCTCTTGGGCCTGCTTCGGCCGAAAGACCGGTGGCCCTGGGGTCTATTGCGCATTCCTTCGGTCGAACGTGTGTCGTGTATTGTTGGAAGTCTTTAGTTGAGAGGAGTCGTTACTTGCCTTCCTTCGGTCGAACGTGACCCTCTTGGGCCTTGCTTTGATTGAAGGTATCCCTTCAGTCGAAGGAGATCGTTTGGGTA